>JAMKCH010031108.1:0-26855 GCA_023653785.1 Ophioderma brevispina | reverse complement strand
TGACAGGTCGATTTCACAAACAAGTTTTACGATTGATATTGGTTTCAACAGTAACAGGGAAATACAACAGGAACTTTTCGCAAAGCTATAATGAGAGGACTTGTACCATTATGGTTACTTGCGACATGATGACATAAAAGCTTTGTCAAACAGGTACACAAAATCTGGACCACCCCACAAGCAGCTAGGGGCCGATCAGGTAACCGTGTTAATCAACTAATTAGAGAATAAAAGATGAGATTTTTTGTTTTGGCCATCTTAGATGGTGTCATAATGGATGGGCATCCAATATTTTGAGTGGTGGATGCCGGCGCATCTCATTCTTATTTAGAATTGTGTAATTTTTGCTTTTTATTGACATAATCTATTTGTCAAAAATATTCTTAAATCATTCTTTTTTATTCATTTAAATAATTACACCCCTCTTGAAAACAAATGTTTCAACCCAAGGAACCAAAGTCATCGCGCGGTGATCGTCACGCTGCGTACCAACGCGACATGCAAGACGCAGTATAAACACGCCGTTTCGCGTGTCAGGCTACACCGCGTAATTGCTGCACGCACTATCCATCTATTGCCCAGTAATGGATGGGTGGAGCTTTGACTTAAACCAATCAAATTTCTTGTTAACATGGTAAACCACACCCACTGAATAAGAATACTCTATTGTCGGCCATGCAAATTGTGTTCAAAGCTGGGGTGTTTCCCTAAGGCGACCCACTACTTTCTTACACACTTATGAATTTGGAAACCTTAACAAAATAAACCTTGTGGCTTATTCCATTAAGGTTTCCGAATTCTTAAGTGTGTCATCTTGTGGAAACACCTGTCCAGTCGACTCTTTTCATTGCATAGATTAAAATTCTGTGCCTGAAGTGAGAATAAACCCACAACCTTTAGATTACAAGACAAGCGCCAATACACACACACAACACAATTCAAGCTGGAAGAAGATTGTTCATTTTGTAATGCTGTACTGACCCTAGTATAATCCCATGTTTGATTATAATCCCATCTCTAGTTTTGAAAGAAAATCCTATTATAATCCCACCATATGTTCTTTGGTGCTAATCAAAGTTGTGATTTTCAGTATGAGCTTAGCTATTTCACACAACAGTTAGTATGTGGACAAGCATTATATACATGCACAAAACATGATTTGTTAAAAAATTGAGGGCACCGTCCTCGGGAAATCTCCGAATAGCGGTGAAAAAGTCAGATACAAAACAAGGCTTACCTTTTTAAAATTAGTACTTAATCATGCAACCAAGTATTAATAGTTAGACAGTTCACTTACCAAGTCTGTGATGTAACAATTTTCCCTCAGCATATCGGCTACTGATATCCCGCCTTCGGCATCCAACCAGTTGTCACTCAGATTCAACTTGCATATTGTTGTATTTGTCTGAAAATTAAAAACATGGATTCTGTGAAGGTGTAGCAAATGCGAAGCATCACACTGCAATGAATACTTCCTGTCAGCCAATGTAGATACAGACGTTTCTGTTTTGGGATCGTGCCGATACTGTTCCTGATTCCATTATTTTATTTCGTTTTAGTTCTCTACAAAATGTAACGTCATGTAAGTGTCAAGAGATAAATGTTCAAAAGATAACAGCTTAAAGCCACAATCAGTCATTTTTTTTCAAAATCAAATTGCCCATTTTGTCTCTAAATTGCTAGTGTTAGGTCATATCAACACTTTATACTACTGTTCTTTGTGAAAAACAGACACCTAAGCATTTTAAAGCAGTCTTGAAGATCCCAACTTTTATTAGAAAACAAAGCATAAAAATCATAATTTCTTGACAAATACAGGGTGTTGCGCTTAGCCACTTCCAGGGGTCTTTCCTACAACTATTTCCAATACAACAGTGCACAAAAATCAACTTCGATGAAAAATGGGCGCGCGATTTGTTTACATTTTAAAGAAATCGCTGATAGTGGCTTTAAGTTTATCTGGAGGTTAAGTGGGCCATGTTAGGAGCATCCGTATCATGGATACATGCGGCACTGGATCAGCTTACACAGCTCAACTAATCCTAACACCTAAAGTCATTACCAAATGACTTAACAAGATCAAATGAACAAATGGCTAAATATTTTTAGCTTTAAGAGCATTGGCAGAAAATCAATGCACGCAATGCACCTTTAGCAATAACAGCACATTTTTTTAAGAACACCCCCAATTTCCCAAAAGATTTAGGATTTTTGCACAGTTGCATTGCTAACTGGCTAGTAAACTATACCTGTGAGTGCACGCTCAAACATGTCTATGTATCGCAAAGAAGGAATTTTGTAATTAGAATAATTATCGGAGATCTCCGATAATAATTCAAGGGCAAGGTCCTTCTGGAAAGGTCCTTCCTATATGATATAGCCAGGAAATAGCGCCATGTACATGTCTACGCTCATCCATTAGTTGTTCGGTTGGTTCAGGCAAGACAAGTTCATTTTCATGAGGTGGCACTAATTTCACAATGGACGGACAGAAAATTTGCATTTCCAGTTCCGCCATTAAATTACAATCGGGGATGCCAATTATAGCACTTTTGAGCATTACCATCGCAAGTATAGTTTACTAGACAATTACCAACACAACTGAGCAAAAATCTCAAATTTGGAAAATTGGGAGCACTCTTCAAAAATTGTGCTGTTATTGCTTTAATTATCTGAACAGAGGGTGTGTATTTTCAAATGAAGCAAATGAAGTTTATAGACTATTTCACTTTGAATCTACACCCCTCGTTGAAGACATAACCATAGTCTTTCATGGAGGGATGTGGATTCAAATATAGTTAGCTAATGTTTCATATGTAATCATGCATACTTCCCCTGTGAGAGACTTCCAGTGGTGGAGCCTATTTCCAATGGACTACAGGCTGATTCAAAAAGAAGTTTACTCATTTTTGTCATGGTTTTGTAAAAAATCTAAAAGGAACTCACTGTAAAGTCATATATCATCGTAAAGAGCAAGGTCTAAATAAAAAAGGAATTTTTGAATTTGCACATGCCAAACCCAAGTTATGCTCATTTGAATAAATCAGCCATTTTCCTGACTGCACACATCTGAGTAACTTGCATCAGTTTCTATTTAGGCCAAATCAAAGCGTGAACCAGACAGATCCATTGGTTCGCAACTTTTAGTGTCAAAATGAAAGTTTGGCTTTTATATTCAAGAACCATAAATCAAATGATAATTCAGTTCATCTTCCTATTCATCAAGCATTGTAATACCATTTTTCATCGCAAACTCATCTGTTTCTATTTATTTATTTATGTATTTATTAGTTCCTCTTTTGCCTGGGGAAACCCCATCAGTGTAATCACTGTTTTTCAGGGGTGCCCAGGGGTCAAACATAATACAACAAAATTGGAATACAATACAATAAGTTATAACCAAGAAATACAGAAATTACTAAAAAGTATTAAAATACAATAATAAGAACATAATTTTACATAGTAAAAGTTAAACAGTCCAGCTGCTATAATATAAAACATTGTATTGCACAGTAAAATTATTTCTGTTCACGAATTGCAAAACATGCAATGATTTGTTTCTTCTAAGAGAAGTCTACCTCTCGCCAGATTCAATATTCGATATAATTTAAAATTGTCAGCATTTAGAATTTTGCTCTTGATTGGTGGATTTTGAGTATAAAAGAAAAAAAATCATTTTGGCATTGAAAGTTGCAAACCAATGGAGACTTTCTTGTTCACGCATTAGTGATTTGGTGTAAATAGCAACTGAAGCAAGTTACCCAGATGTGTAGAGTCAGGAAAATGGGTGGTTTTATTCAAATTAGTATAACTCGGATTTGGCATGTGCAAATTCAAAAATTCCTTTTTTATTTAGACCTTCAGAAATTGCTCTTTGCGATGATATATTACTTTACAGTGAGTTCCTTTTAGATTTTTTACTAAACCACGACAAAAAAAATGAGTAAACTTCTTGTTGAATCAGCCTGTGTTTTTCTATTCAGAAACGAGTCTTGGTGGGCCCCAGGCACTGATGAAGAGCCCATCATTTCTTGGATGTTTCTACTGACATTTAACTTTTGTTATGTTCTTTTTTTTTTTTTTTTTTTTAACCAATGGAGACTTTCTTGTTCACGCATTAGTGATTTGGTGTAAATAGCAACTGAAGCAAGTTACCCAGATGTGTAGAGTCAGGAAAATGGGTGGTTTTATTCAAATTAGTATAACTCGGATTTGTTATGTGCAAATTCAAAAATTCCTTTTTTATTTAGACCTTCAGAAATTGCTCTTTGCGATGATATATTACTTTACAGTGAGTTCCTTTTAGATTTTTTACTAAACCACGACAAAAATTAGTAAACTTCTTTTTGAATCAGCCTGTATAGTGAATACTTACCACCAATGCTATTGCTATAGCCTTTGCCCCAGCTGGTCCTAACCCATGATGTTTCATGACCAGTTCTGAGTCTGCTATGTGACGCAAGAAATACGACACCGGTATGACTCCATTGAGACGACATGCTTCCTTGTATGTGGTTCTCCCAGTAGCATCATAGTCCTCTCGTACCTCTGTTATTGGAGACAAAAAGCATGTATATTGTTTATTTAATTATTACATTAAATTCCACACCACTAAATAGAACTGGACCCAGGGGGTCACGGGTCACTGAAAAGGGGATATCATGCGTGACCAAAGAAACACAAACATTTGTATTTTTTCAAGATTGGGCATGACACATAGGTAACGTGAAAAGGTAGGGTCCAATTTGGGAACCTCAAGTTTTTCTTGACATTAACTTCATTTTTTTTTTTTTTTTTTTTTTCCATTAGTTGTTTTAATAGTTCGGGCAAGTCAAGTTAGAGGTTATTTTCTCGAGGTGGCACTATTTCATCATGGACGGACATAAACGTAGCATTTCCAGCTCTGCCGTTAAGTCCAATCTGGGATCCCAATTCTAATTACAAAATCGCTTATTTTGTGATAAATACACATTTTTTAGCATTCTCGTTTGCAGGTATAGTTTCCTAGACAATTACCAACGTAACTGTGCAAAAATATCAAATTTTGAAAATTGGGGGCGCTCTTCAAAAAATGTGCCAATATTGCTTTAAATTCCACACCACTAAATAGAACTGGACCCAGGGGGTCACGGGTCACTGAAAAGGGGATATCATGCATGACCAAAGAAACACAAACATTTGTATTTTTTCAAGATTGGGCATGACACATAGGTAACGTGAAAAGGTAGGGTCCAATTTGGGAACCTCAAGTTTTTCTTGACATTAATTTCATAATAGCCAATTGAAATTGTCCAATGACTAACATTTATCAAATATCCTGGACATCGGTACTTCTTAAGGGTAGGATTTTACACTTACCACACTTGTTTAGGGTGCATTTTTAGACCGACCAAGTTACTTCTTTAGGGTACTTTTTGAAACCCCATGGTCGTGCATGACATCCCCTTGTCAATGACCAATGAGCCCCCGGGATCTGGACTGGCACCCTCTGGCCAAAAAGTAAAAAACTGGAACATTCTCGGCCACATTTTGTGGTAGAAATAATTTTACAGAAGCAAAACATCACAATGTTAACTTCAACAATTCTGGGAGGCTTTCTACTGAGTAATTATGCATACAGTACTAAATTTAACTCTATCCCACATGAATATTTCAACTACAAGCCACAGTTTCAGAGGGGATCAACACTTTTGTAGTCTTCACACTCTTGTTGCTCATGCAGAGATTCCATAGTCAACAACCTATAAATTGTTCTGACTGAATAGTATGCAGAGATTTGGGCTGGTATTCTAAAAGGGAGCTTAGTCCTACATGGGTGGACCTTTTTTTCCTTTCAAAATACTGTGAAAGTTAAATTGGTGAAAAATTCCTTTATGGATGGGCTGGTATGGCCCATCAATGAGGAATTTTCTCACCTGTTACAGCACATTTTTAGAGTATGTTAGAAAAAGGTCCACTCATGTATGACTAACCCTGGTTTAAACCCAGGTTTAAGTTAGATTCCCTTTCAGAATACCAGCTGTAGAGTTCCAAAGTAATGCCTTTTGTCAGCAAATGAAGCATTTTAATTAGAGCCATTTTGCACATAAATAAATGACAATTTATTTGGTGGGGTGCTTAATATGGCATGGGTAAAATGAAATTTGTGAACTGAAACTTAGAACCAAATGATGACAGGAGTTATGGATGTATTGATGGTTCCTTTACATGTAAATCTCAGATTGCAAACCTGAGTATACAAAAAATGAGGAATGTTTCATTCCACATCAATTTCAGCTTTTTCTTGTTGTACAAAACAAATTTGCAAAGTGATTGATTTAATGTTTCTCATAACTATAGTGGGTATGAGGATTCACACATGTACTGGATAGAACACATGTACACATTGGGGATCGAATGCATAACACAATGATAAACTGGATATATATTTCACTGTAGAGAAAATAAACAGTTTAACAGTGTGACAAATCACTTTTTATACAACAGTTGAAAGGTGGGTGACCTGATCATGGTCCAATTTTTCATGTGGTGTTTTTACCCCTCACATGAAAGTGTATCATCTTTTTATAAAATTGAGTTAAATCGGTTCAACTGTTTGAATAAGAAGCAAATATGTGTATTAAATTGGTCTATATAGGATAGTTCTTTATTAATGTAGTCAACCACATTTGGAGATATTTTTGTTCATAACATCAAAAGCAACAGAAACAGATCCTGGGCCTTAAATTTAACTAGGGTAATGAGAAAAATATGAACTTTCTTCTGACACCAAAATATAAATTTTGATGGAGTAAGTGGAGGGACGAGGTTGTCCATTGGGTCACCCACCTTTAATGACAAGCACTGACGCTACCCTAGAAGTGGGAATCAAACCCACAACCTTCTGATTGCTAGACATATTCACTACGCCACCAGCTGTGCCAGTGTTCAATACAAACAGAACTTAAGGAGGTCCATGGCCCGATCGCTAATAGCCTCGTCCCCAGGGACCCCAGATTTTACCGGAAGTGGTCAAAATTTTGGTATCAGAAGAAAGCTACTATTTTTCTCATTTACCCTGTGAAATTTTAGGGCTAAAAGATGTTTGGTTTGTAAGTTATAAACGAAAATGTGCCCCATTTTGGTCGACCAATATTAATTTTACACAGTGCTCTATGGCCATACAAAATCATGTTTTTAGCCCTCACATCAAAACGGATTGAAATATCACCGCCAAACTTTACAGATGGGTTTTGGGGTGAAGTCCATTTTATCAAGATGAAAAAATCATATACTTAAATCGGGCCATCCCCCTTTAATGTTGAGCAGTCGGGGTATACAGTACACACAACATCAGGGACTGAAGACACTAGCACATAAGATCAAATTCATGATGCTTACTAGCAATCCTAATATCTACATGTGTATGTGCAAAGATATTTTATTTATTAGAACCTAGATAGGCAGGTTTTTCTGAAACAGCGTAACCATTTTCAAGGTGCCCAAAAGTATTATGTATTTTGTGTGTGGAAGTGTGTATGTGTGTGTGTGTGTGTTTATGTAACATGTGCGGAATTTGTATGTGCATGGCGTGTGTGGTGTTGTATGTGTGTGTGGTGTTGTATATGTAAGCTTTGTGTTTAAGCACATATGAGTGTATGTTTGTGTTTTAGTAACCTAATAGTGCAATTTCTTGTACTCTTTAATTATGTGTGCTAGTTTTTTAAATGATTTTAAATATTTCAATGTTTTAAAGGGATTAGCAGCGACAATGCGAGAGAATCGAAAAAACGTGGAAATGCATGTTTTTAACTAATAAATAAGGGATAAGTGTGTACAATTCCATATAACTGCGTTATTGTAGAAACAAACCACCAAATAGTAAAAAAAAGTATTTGAATAAATTTGTCATACCGTCTCCTGCAAATAGACATACAGCGACGGCGTCTCAAAATCTGCACTAAACAGCTGATTGTGGTTTACACCAGTACAGAATGAGCAAAGATCAACAATGTTTGTGTTTGAGGTCAAACTGTATCGATCATGGTGCTCAATATCACGCCGAAAATCTGTGATATTCACTGAGAAAGGCTTTTTGATCACAAGTCGGAATTTTGATACGCACGTATAGAAATTACAGAATCAGATAAAAAGTACTGCCTTGCCTTTAATACACGGATTTCAAGCCAACCACTTGCAGGTTATGTTCGCATATCCATGCCAGTAACAAAAATATAAAAATATGAATTTTGATGATTTTTTGGATGTTTCGGATTAGCAAATCGCTGCTAATCCCTTTAATTGTAATAAATGCTGTAATTTGGTCTTTGACCACTCAGAATGCTTTTATAATAAAATAATATTACAATGAGCATATGCACTTCTTTATCATAGTTTTGGGCACCTCACTCTGACAAAAATATCTTTTCTTAAGCAAAATTAACAGGAGTCATCAGGAGATTTTTGGTGCATTAGGAATGTCAGAATCTTTTTAGAGGCACATGTTCTTCCATCGTTTGGTTTTTGCATAATTATTAGAGAAAAATCGGCCGATCAGACAATAGAGCATTGAAAATAATGCAACACTGATAACATAATGCATGACGCACAGATTGTTATGTATGTGTGTGCTGTTCAATAATACATGCAATTTGATTCCTGTTGTATTTCTATGCAAATCTATACTACCGGGTGTCTCAAAAAAAGGAAACGTAAAGCACCCTCTATTTCACGAAAAGAAAAGAGTAAACCATGCACATCTGAAAAGTGCATTTCTTTAGGTTTCCGACACCGAAAAAATCTTTCCAAAAGGACACATATTGACCGAGTTATGGCCGATTGAAAATACGTACCACTTTTTCATTTTATCCACGGATTGTTATTGTCTGACCTGTCTTCAGACAATACACCTTCTCCAAGCACATTCTTTCGTTTATGGTTTCTTTTGTTTTTGCGACAAAGATCAGTTCTGATATTGAAAAGGTTAGTTTAAGTTATTAGAAATTCCAAGATCTTGCCTCATTTTTCTTTACTGCACTGCTCTGCCCCCCTCCTCCCCCCCCTTACTGGCTGCCTCTAAGACCATCATGCTGGCTTGCGCTCTCTTTTCCATTTCCAAAATCAGATAATCGACTTCTAATCATTCTTGTCCGTGGATGCTGCAACGGTGAGGGTTAATATTCTATGCGAAGTTCCTGGCAAGTTTGCTCGTGTCCTGGACATACACTTCACTTTTTAATGTTTCCCCAGAGGCGAAGTCTAGCGGAGTCAAATCTGGGGATCTTCGCAACAGAAATAAAACAGGCCTTTGCAAGCATCCAAGAGACAAGAATGTTTAGAAGTCGATTATTAAATGAAAAGAGAATGAAAGCTGCATCCGTCTTGAGGCTGCCAAACTTCACCCAAGTGGGAGGGGGGCAGAGCATTGCAGTCACGAAGAATTGAGGGCAAGATATTGGAAATTTTGATAAATGAAAATAAAAAAAGCTGTCCATATCAGAACTGACCTTTGTCGCCAAACAAAAGAACATAAACAAAAAATGAGCTGGAGAATGCGTATTGCTAAAGATATGAAACAGTAAGGATCCGTGGATTAAAATGAAGAAGTGGTATAAATTTTCAATCGGCCATAAACTCGGTCAATATGGGGCCTTCGAAAGATTTTTCGTGTCGGAACCGAATTTGAAAGCACTTTTCAGATTGTTTTGGTGTAAATTTGTATGGTTTACTCTTTTCTTTTCGTGAAAAAGAGTGCGCTTTGAGGGTTCCTTTTTTTGAGACCACCCGGTATTTTAGAGTTTCTCGTCTGTGCGTCTGCAATGGCTACACCTGGTGAAGATCCTGCACCATCTTGACATGCAGAGGATCTTTGCCCTGTGTAGGTGTCCCCACATTTTTGGCCTACTATGTAACACAAAACGGCATCATTCTCTTTTACCATTCGCATCGGAATGATGGTTAGCGGCCCTCGTTTCAATTCCGTACCCAAACCTGTACTACAACTTTGTTTGAGCCCCATTAAAAGTGCGCCAACAGCCTTTATCTGGCATGTATGTGTTTGGTATAGGTGAATATGGTGACGTGTTTGCGCGTCTGTTTGGTAGAATATAAGCTGGTTGTGTGTGCGTCGTTTTAACAAGTACGTACGAATTAAATATGAAGGATTGTTAGTGTTTTGACGGACCAACTATGTTTATTGTTTATGCTGTTTTTATTGAAAGGACATTCATGTTTCACCGTGTGGTTTTAGGAAAATATGTTAATCGTTTTTTGTTGATATTTAGGTTTTTTTAAAGGCAATATAGGGGCTATGTAATGTTGGTCGTGTTAAGGAAGGTGTGCGGGTTCTGTACTGTAAAAAAGGCAACCGTTATTAATTTACGGATCCTGTATTTGTGAGAAACTACGGTAAAAACTGCTGTGATTTTACTGGCAAAGCCCAGTGAATTCTTATACTTATGGCATTCACGGGCATTTTTACCTGAAAAACAATTTTGCTGCCGGAAAATGCCCGTAATTGCCAAAAAACGAATTTTCCACACAAACAAATGTTTTGGCGATATGGAAATATTGCCCATTATTGTTAGGACAAAATCATGATGCTATAAAAAACTAAAACGGGGTTGTGATCACAAAATATCCATTTGTATTGGATTGTTAAAATGCATCCTATATAGAGTGACCAGTCTTAGCGTATCTTTTTAAAAAAAACAAGTTGAAGGGAAATGGTCCAGTTAATGTTTATCAACATTACTCTATTTCACCCGTTATTGCCTAACCATTAGTCATATTTACAATAATATAATAATAACCATGTTATATAGCGCTTAATCACCGTAAACAGTCTCAAAGCCATGTTGCCAATTATTATTATAGATATTATTATTATTATTATTATTAATTATTCTTATTAGCCGTTTTTAGGAAATCGCTACCATCATTTTCATGCTGCTCAAAAGAAATGTTTACAAACCGCTCCCGCCGTTCGCATTGAGTCAACGAGGGATATGAAGATTAAAGCTGACTATCTGACCTCAGGATTTCCAGATGAGGGCCGGCGCCCTCAATTTGCAAAGAAATCGGGGGGTTTTGTTTTGTGCATATGCAAAAATCATTGTTAAATGAAAAACAGGCATTTGCTTTTCTAGTCTTTAATCTAAGAAGTCTTGAGGCTTCTTTTTTTTTTTTTTTATTTTTTTTTTTTTGCCCAGTACTTTACAGTAATTGTCTCCTCGCAGTACGAGTTATTAAACTGACGTGGACCGAAAAAAAAAATACATTTTTTTGCAGTGTGCGTTTGCACCATGCATGCATATATTTGAAAATACTAGTAAACAGTGGGTTAGATATAAGGGATAGGGTTATTTTATAGGTTGAAGCCCCCCGCCATTGATTTTAAAACCCACATCAGTCATTTTTTTAAATTCCAAATGTCATTTTGTGTCTAAATTTGCTATAGTGTTAAGTCATAACAAATGTATTATGTTCTTTGTGAAAAACGACACTAAACCATTCAAACGGTCTTGCAGAGATTTGTTTACATTTTTAAAGAAATCGTGAAGTGCTTTAATTGTAAAGCCAAATAGCAAGAATCGGACAAGATAAAGTTCAAACAAAAGAAAAACATGCAGTATTTTATATCGAATTACAATGTTTTTTGTTCTTATTTAACACACACTTGGCAAAATGAGTAATTTAACGGCCAAAATTTTAAGGCCAAAGGACACGAGCAGAAATGTGTGTCTGTTGACGATTACATTGGAGAAAAAACATTTCAGAACCATACCCCCCGACAGAATCATATTTAATGTTGTTATAATAGGACGATACGCAACTTAATTGAAGGAAAAGATAATGAAAAGATAATGAATATCAATGAAAAAACGTGGAATGCTTCTAATACGCCGGGTTGATTGATATTGACAGGGCGAAGTAGACGAACAATTGAACGAAACGAAAATTATGACGCAAAGTTGAAATACGGCGACAAAATGTGAATTCAGACTAATGACATTGGTTTGCCCTTTCAGCCATTCAGATTTTACCGGACGCGAATTCCATTGGTGTGTTTTATAAAATCAAGTACACAAGTGCGAAAATTAACTGGGAAAAACCCTATGACAATGACCGGTAAATATGTGAACCTATAAGAAAAAGGTTTGCCGGTTCCTTTTTATAATGTGCATAATTGAAGAAAACATACTTCTAAGTATTTCGATTTGTTAAATACCGTATTGGTGTGATTTCTAGCAAAATTACGAAACAAGACATAATATGAAGAATATAAGTTTGTTTTTTTCATTATTAGGAAAGATATAACTATTGAGTCGTAGTTGTTGTATTGTAAAGACCATGTTTAGCAATGGCAATTTTTCCACATTCTACTCTCATTTAGTTCAACATGTTTAAAACTAAACATATTTAGCTCATTGTTTAGCAATAAAAATAGTCTTAGATATGCGTGTTTGTCTTTGAACGTATAATTTCAAAATAAGAAAGTTATCCCCAAAAAATAGGTTTAGTCAGGTTTTAAATTAAACATGTGCAAATAGAAAGAAATATCCTATATCCTGTGACTTGAGTTCAATTTAGATTATCATGATTATACTAGTACCTCAATTTCATTCAGGTGCAGGAATTTGTTTGTATTTGTAAAAAACGCAGAACTGACACAGAAATGTTGCTATGCGGACAAGTCAATCCGAAATTCAAAATCGTCAATTTATTGGGATTTTACCTCATTACGCTGAATTTGGAATTTTGTGAAATCCCTTCGTGCGTTCAGTATCCGTTTTGGTTTTGTTCCTTTTAAACATTACATTAAAAATATTTTTTTTATTTTTTTTATTTTTTTTCACCTCATTTCTGACATAACATAACATAAATTGATTTTATTTATAATATACTAGTACTATTTCATGTTACGACAATCTTCTAGTTATGGTCATTATGATAAACAGGCCCTCACAAAATGAAATGAGATTTTAGTGTTAGGTGACCTCATAACGGACAGGTTTATGAACTTCCGGAGAAGGAAGAAACTTTATTTTCTTTCCCGGAAGAAGTAAGAAACTGAAAAAAAGGTGTCTTCCAGTTTCTTCAAGAACACAAACTCGGGAGGAAATAAGCAAAGTATTATGAACAATAAATTACACCACATTCTCTGTTTTGCGCAATCATTAAACATTACAGACAAACATGATGTCAAAATCTGTTTTTTTTTAAAATAATTTAGAAGTGTATCCCTTGCAGGTATATAGTATGTGTTACTTTTGTTTTGTCTTGCATAAATATATAGATGAGAATGGGAACTATTTTCCAAATCTTTTAAATGCAAGCGCACATTTAGATAAATTATCCGATTAAAATTGCAGGTGCAAAACTTTAAAAATGTAGGCCAATTGTTTAATTTTAAAAATACAACCTCATAAAAGTATAGCGACCATTAAAATTGTTGTTTACATGGTGTGGATAAACAGGGTCTAACTTAGATGGCTTAATGGAAGAACGGTTATTTTCAGGGGACTATGAAAATTTACTTTTAAGAAATGAAGACGTTTAGTTTTTAAGCCTTTACAAAGAATTTCTTGCAACATCCTGAATTTTATATCGTGTTGTAAAAAAAGCCTCCATAATATACACGTATTATGTATTTGTTATAGTGGGGCTCGTGGTCATTGCGAGTTTAATATGCAATAGGCAGGGTGGGTGGGGCTCCCAGAATGCTATTTTAAATTCAGGATATTTCAATCATTATATAATTATTAAAACCCAGAATGTAAGCATTTGCATTAAAACAGAAGAATTTACCACAGCAACCTGTTCTTCCACGTGAAAAAAAAAAAAAAAAAAAAACGGGTTTTCCCCACCTCTGGACAGAAACAAAAATGGCGAAACTTGTAACGGAGATGGATTTAGGTGTGGTAAAGGAACAGTAGTATATCTTGTGGCCCTAATGATGGGATAGATCTAAGGTACCTCAAAATGAAGTGTTAATTTAGGGTATTAAATCACTTATAAAATATGTATAAAGGTGCCACGCGATATTTCAACGCATCTGGAAATGTCGTATAAGTGCACACAAAATGTTAATTTTGATTTAGCTTATGTTTCAAAACATGCCAACACTAAAATACAGGTCAAAATTTTGTATTTACTCCAAACGAAATTAAAAATGTTTTGGTACTACGAATAAAAGCTTAATCCTTTCGATGGGGAATATTATTGATGGAAACTTTACATTTGTGCAAACTTACAATCAGTGCCTTATTTTTGGGAAACTATATGTAACCTATAGAAATGGTTTGCCGGGTCCTTTTATAATGTGCATAAATGAAGGAAAACCATACTTCTAAGTATTCGATTTGTATAACTACCGTATGGTGTACTTCTAGCAAAATTAAGAAACCAAAGAAATAATCATGAAGGAATATAGTTTGTTTTTTTTCACTTATTAGGAAAGATATAACATTCTTTGAATTAGTTGTATTGTAAAGACCATGTTTACAATGGCAATTTTTCACATCTTATCTCATTTAGTTCAACATATTTAAAAACTAAACATATTTCGCTCTTGTTTAGCAATAAAACTAGTCTTTAGATATGCGTGTTTTACTTTGAACATAGAATTTTCAAATAAGAAAGGTATCAAATTAGGTTTAGTCAGGTTTAGAATTATAACAGTGGCAAATAGCAACGAAATATCCTATAAATCCTGCGATTTGAGTTCAATTTAGAATATCTGATTATACTAGTACCTCAATTTCATTCAGGTGCAGGAATTTGTTTGTATTTGTAAAAAAACGACAGAATTGACACCGAAATGTTGCTATGCGACAAGTCAATTCGAAATTTTCAAAATCGTCATATTTGGGATTTGACCTATTACGCTGAATTGGAAATTTGGGAAATCCCTAGTGGTGCAGTATCGGTGTTTTGGTTTGTTCCTTTTAAACATATTATGACATTAGACAAAATATTTCATGTACTCTATAAGGCTTCATAACATAACATAAACATTAACGTAACATTAATTGATTTTAATAATTTATAATTATACCAGTACTATTTCCCCTTTGTATGTGTATACGACAATCTTCTAGTTATGTCAAGGTTAATAACAGGCCCTCACAAGTAAAATGAGATTTAGGTGTAGGGACCTCATAACGGAACAGGTATGAACTTCAGGAAAAAAAGAGAAAACTTATTTCTTCCCGGAAAGACTGTAAGAAACTGAAAAAAAAAAGGTGTCTTCCAGTTTCTATCAAGAACAACTGGCGAGAATAAGCAAAGTATTTATGAACAATAAATTTACACCACAATTCGTCTGTTTTGGCAATCATAACTTACCGCAAATGATTGTCCAAATCTGTTTTTTTTAACGTACTTTAGCCGTGTATCCCTTGCAGGATATATAGATTGTTCCACCATTTTGTTTTCTGTCTTGCACTAAATTATATAGATGATAACGCGTACCGATTTCCAAATCTTCTAACTGCACGCGCACATTAGATACTTATCCCAACGATTAAAATTTGCAGGTGCACAACATTTAAAAAATCTGTATGGCCAATTTGTTAATTTTAAAAATCCAAATCATAAAAGTATAGCGACCATTAAATTGTTGTTTACATGTTGTGTAGAATACCGGTTAACATTAGTATGGCTGAATTGAAGAACCCTGGTTTATTTTCAGGGGGACTATAAATTTACTTTAGAAAATTGACAGACGTTTAAGCCCTTTTTACAAAGAATTTCTTGCAAACATCCGGATATTTTATATCTCTGGTGTAAAAAACAGCCTCCATTATATACACGTATTATGTATTTGTTATAGTGTGGCTACGTGGTTCATGGCGAGTTTAATTATGCAATAGCAGGGTGTGAGTGGGCTCCCAGAATGGCTATTTTAAATTCAGTATATTTCAATCATTATATAATATAAAACACAAGAAGTAAGCCATTTGCATTTAAAACAGACAGATTGTACCAACAGAGAAAACCTGTTTTTCCAGTGAAACAAAAAAACACGGTTTTCCCACCTCTGGCAGAAAGAAACTGGCAACCTTGTAACGGGAGATGAATTTAGTGTTGTTAAAGGAACATTAGTCTACTCTTGGGCCCCTAATTATGGGACTAGATTAAGGCACCTCAAAATGAAGTTGTAATGTAGGTAATTTTAAATCCCACTATAAAAACATATGTCGAAAAGTGCCACGCGATATTTCAAATCATCTGGAAATGTCTTATAAGTGCAAACGAAATGATTTTGATTAGCTATGTTTCAAAAACATGCAACATCAATACAGATCGAATTTTGTATTTACTCCAATACGAAATTTTTAAAATTTGGTACTAGAATAAAGCTTACTCCTTTCAGAGGGGATATTTTTGATATTTTTGATGGAAACTTTACATTTGTTCAACTTACATCGGTTTGCCTTGCCTTTATTTTTTAGGGACAATGATGAGGAAATGTTACTCTTTGTCGCTACATAATGTGATATTATTTAGATAGAGAAATAAAACATTTATTTCATATATGGAATATATGTCAGTGGGGAGCCCATCAAGATATTTGTCAATTTTTAAAACTAATCTATTAGTATCAAATGATGCTGCATCTCTATTATGAGGACCCTTCATGTAACTCGTATAACCCTTTTGCACATTTAAAACAGCGGGTCATCTTGACACTTTTTAGTGTGGTTTAAGATTTGACTACTATTATTGTCAATAGAGTGTGAACTGTCCATTTTTTGTGTTATATTTGTTACCCCATTTAGATGTAGACAAGGTGGTACACAAAGATGTTTTTAGTATGTAACATGTCTACTTAAAAAGGATACACGTAATGATTTAATCATTAACATCAGTAATATGTGCAAATTCTTAAAGTACATTTTATTATTTACGCTAATTTTCCAAAAATCCCTTCAGTTTCAATGGGCTTTTCTAAATGAAAATGTGAGCTTCGAGTGGAGAGAAACACTAAGATCCATAACACGTGTACCCAATATCATTAAAACCGACTGTCTTCAATTACTTTACCTATTTATGTAATGAAGGAAAAGGAAAACATTTAAAAAGCGGAATCGTTTGCAGTGGGCGTAACACAGTGGGGGCCGGGGCAAGCTGCCCCCCCCCGGACACCCCAAAAAATCGGAAGGGGGTTCCAAAAATGGGAAGGAAAAAAGGGAAGAAGAAGAGAAAATAGAAGAAAAAGAGGACAGAGAATTAAGAAAGGACAAAATTAAAGACAACGAGTGAAAGAGAGAAGAAAGGTCAAATCAAGAAACGAAAAAAGGAAAGAAAAAGCTGGAAAGATACGAAGACAGGCTAACCGTGAACTAAAAGTAGGTAAATAGCAGAAGGGGAAAGAAGAGGGAAGAAAGAAAAAGAAAGTGAGAGAAGGGTTCCCCTGCCCCCCCTTCAAATTTTAACAACTGGAAAAACAGGGTCTACCAGCTAGCGTAGCGAGCCTGAGAAATTGCAATGAAAAATCGGGAAACTTCTTGAGTCTTGCCCCCCTGAGCTCAGGTCTGTTTACGCCCTGATCGTTTGAGAACGAAAAAACACCAAAAACAAGCAACGTAGAATACTTTTCAGTTGATAACATCCATACATACTGTCATACATACATACATACACAAAACATACAGTAAAAACAACCACATACATACATACATACATACATACTACATACCTATATACATACATACATACATACAACATAATACATACCTACATACATACCTACATTACAAAAATACATACATACACACATACACAACACACATACACACACACATATACAGACATGCGTGTTCTCGTAACGGCAAAACCCCCTTCAGCATTTCAAGCCTGGAATAAAAATAATTCAATCCAACATTGCAGCTGTGAAGATTAATCGAGGTTTATGCAAAAAAGTGGTGATCAACTTCAGATTACACTGATATAGCTTTGCTATAACTTAAAAATCAAGTCTTATAGTTATTGGGAACTGGATATTTTCCTCGTTTTAACTAACCTTGTACGTCCTAAAGCCAATTATCATTTTTGGCGCATCAGGTCAATATGCTTTAATTATTGGTTTCGTAGGACACTGGGTTCAGTATACTTTATATTGGGCCGGTATTTGACTGATGTCGGATTGGATTTTTGTTCGCTGTGGCCATTTTGGCTGGTAAAAGGAACTGTTCTGTCATGTTTGTGTTTGTCCCCTTATTTTTCCGGTGTACAGAATATCTTTGTGTTTAAGATGTTTTGGTGTAAAAGATGGTTTTTAAATAAAGTTTGATTTTTTTTAATGGTAAGTTTTGGATGTCTTATACTGGGGACTTTTCAATATGGTACAAGATCATTTTCTAGGTGCCTATGTTAAAGAGTGGGGGTCGGGGAACTGCTACATTGCATTGTATGAATAAATTTGGATACAATACCATTGTTTTTTTAAACAACCCTGAGGCTATATGGTTATCATGGGATTTTTATAATCCTCCGCCTTGTCTCCTCGATTAACCTAAAAAAACACTGAGATTTTTTGTATCATTTGAACGGTAGATCTAAGTATGTGCCTAATATTACGTTCAAATTTTCAAACTCCCCCCTAAAAACAGATTGCAGTTGATTTTTTAAACAACTTTCTGACTCATTGATGCGCTCAAATGAAACATCACATAACGAAAAAATTATAAAATATGTTATACTGGATTCAAAATGGCGTTCCAAACCCAATTTTCACTGGCATATATTTGTCCGACCACATCATAAAGTAAAATTCTTTCCCTAAAGGATCGTTTTTTCATAAATTTCTGGCGTAAAATAGTAGGACATAATACAGCACAACATTTCGCTGAAATAAAATTAAAACAATCAGACTAATCTAATATACGATTATCAAGGAGCAATTGCTTTGTTCCAATTTATGTGTATTTCGCTGTTCTGTACTTGATAATGACACGGCTGGGCAACTTGCACACTACACCCCATCTAGATACGTGGGACACAATCTTGTTGGTTTTTATGGTAGACGGCATTATGCGTGTTGCAAAGCCCTATCCAATAACTGTGCTCAACATAATTCATGGTTACGCGACTAAATACGCGCGAGTTGTTGTGGTATATCTTGGGACATGGTGATGGGTTTGGGAGGGCCAAAATTTCAGGTTGACAATGAAAAAATACTGCCTTTCCTCTGATATCAAAATCGATACTACTTCCGGGTAAGTTTTCGTGCTGGGTCCCAAACACGATCGAACACGCACCTTTAAGTCGAAAACAAGTTGTTGAAATAGTGCCAACAAATCTTCATGACTAATAAGTATAAGAATGCCATACCAATCTGAATGTTTTTTCCACCAATATGCCAACATTGAATAATTTAGCAATACCACATAATGTTAGCCCAGCATAATTTAGCGTTGTAACATAGCTGCGCGAAAACAAATCGTGAATCGATGGTCCACATGGACCCATCCCTTATTGCCACCAAAATGGAGAAATAATACAAATTTTTACAATTTACCATATCCTACATGTCCCCCTTACATTTTCGTATATGATGGACGACTTGTAAGGGGCAACTTCTTCTGTTATTTGAACTATCCGGGTTGTATTTAAATTTACAGATTCCGTAGGTACGATTAGATGTGGGGGGTAATAATAAAGTGTGTTGTTTCCACTGTATGTTGATATAATTAAGAGTGTATTTAAAAGGTGTTAAAATTATAATGTGCTATGATTGTTTAAATGATAATATGATGTAATTTAAAAGTGTATAAAATTATAATGTGATAATTAGTTGACCTGATATATGAATAGTCATGAAATACAGACCATCGAGGTAAATGCTCAAGTGACTACTAGTTAAACTTTTTCATTATACAGATGAAAGTGTTGTGTATGATTTGTCTTGTTCTTTTTTAAAAGTCAAACCTTTTTTCAATAAGCTTATACGTCGTCTACCTTTTTATTACACATCCATTGTTCACCTTTCCCTTCCCAACGTTTCTAATTTCACTCATTTTTCGTCATTACACCATATGCATCTATATTACCTCATATTATATACAACTTCCTTTTGTGCTCCTATTTATCTGCTTTGTTATCATTTCAGTGTAATGTCTGCTAGCCGTTCTTTATTACTTTACACGACCCTTTTCACTCTATACAACCTTCTTGGTTCATGATTTTCCTTGCACTCGTATGGTATCACCCCCTTCATTGCATCTCCTCCCTTTGCATTCCGGTAGAACTTGCTTTTTCCTCTACTCTCTCCCTGTCTCCTTATGATCATCTCTTTACTTTCCTTGTCTCTCTCCCTCCGCTGTTACATCCATTAGCAAGTTAGTGGCGTGTGCTTTCTATTCCTCCTTCCCTTTATTCATGTAATTAGAGTTATTTATGTATTCTTGAATTTTCCCCCCTTTCACCTCTACCAAATAAAAAAAATCGTATCTTACTTGATTTTAATTAGTCATTGTTACTATTTCCGAGGTATTTACCTCTTTACAATATTTTGTCGCTTCCCATACTCTCTTCAAGTGGGCCATTTGTGGCATGTGGCGGGACAATCAGGGTTTTTTTCGAAAAAAATATAAAATAAGCCTCTATTTGGTCTGTGCTATAGCCCCTCTTAGCGCACCTCCGTTCTGGCAGTTTCTGGACACGCCCTTGCTTTAATCCTTGTTGTCTCTTAAATATCCATGATCCTCTGCGTTTCGCACCGTCTATAAACTGATTTTCTTCCCTTTTCTGTCACCATAGTCTTTCTTAATCCTTATGTACCCCTTTGTCCCTCAGCCCACCTTTTACCATCTCTTCGCAAAAGCAGTATTGTCATCATCATCATGGAACTTAGTAACTATTGCTGAAGTATGAATTATATAATATTGAAATCGTATAGATCATTGAATCACACCCTAGTGTTATAGTGTTAAAGCCACTATCAGTCATTTTTGTTTTTTTTTCCAAAAACAAAAGCCCATTTTGTCTCTAAATTGCTGTGTTAGGTCATATCACACCTTAGTTATTGTTCATTGTGAAAACAGACACATAATCATTTTAAAGCGATCTTGAAGATGCAGTTTGTCGACTGTTTCTGCTTCTAAAAAAAAGTCGGTCCCGACTTTTATTAGTAAACAGCATAAAAATCATGTCTTGACAAATACGGCGCGTTACGTTAGCATTTAACAGGAGGTCCCCTTTATTACAACAATTTGCCAACACAACCTGCAAAAGTGCACTTTGATTAAAAATAGGGGCGCTGTGTTGTTTACATTTTGAAAAAATCGCTGATCGTGGCTTTAGTGTTCATGCACGAATATGCCCCCTAATATAACAAAGCCTAATTTAAGGCAGAATCTAAATTCATTCGAGCAGAGTGTCCTTATAATGACTTTCTTGTGTATGTTATTATGATTTAAAGTACTTTAAAATGGCCATCCAGGCCACCCCCATCCACCGCATGCTATTGTATAATTAAACTCACAGTGGTCCCCGAGGCCCTTGTAACTGACCCACCATTTAGAAGTCCTCGTCGCATGGAAAAAAAATTATTTTACAAAGACAATAAAAAGCTCAGGTTCATGTCTTGTATTTTGCAGAATGTCCCTTATAATCATTTTCAAACTATTCATGGCACTAGTAACCAATTTGCTAATTTGTAATTTGCACGATTAAAGGCATCTGATTGCACTGATTACATATGGGGGGGGCCTAAGAAGATGCTATTTCAGCTTATTAATTTAAGGTTTGAATTAATTCACTGGTATGCATTTAAAAAATTTGCAAACAGGCTTTCATGCGATTATGCCTTTCAATCAAAAACACTTTGCCTAATATCACTGACTCCTGAGCCTAATTGAAAAATAATTTATTTAAGTGACACGAGAGATTTTTTTGAGGATCAATTTCTCTCAATTGCACTTGATCGATATAGACCACCTACCGAGACGTTTCGAAGGTTTCTTGGACAAACAATCACGAAGAAAACCGCAAACCTAGTTTTGAACTTGCCTGACTATCGTATTGTCCCATAGAACACCGTGCTTTGAGTTTCTGTCGTCACGACAGAAAGTACTAAATCAATCATCTTATTACATAAAGACGGCGTAATTCGGCTTATTCACTTCAGGTGGTGGTCTAATACATTGGAATGCGGTCCAAATATAGTACAGTTTGGTTATGTTTTTTCCCGTGGGATTTTGGCCAAAATTGATTTATTAGGCTAACTTTGTCAATCTTGGGGGTGCTGATTTCAAAAATCTTAGGTGCCATTTTTTTTCAACCACGCCTTCAGTCCGCCATTTTGGGATTTTTCAAATGGCCACCATTTTCCCAGTATTTTTGGTCCTATATCTCGGCTAGGAGCAACTTATAGGAGTCAAATTGGTGGTAATACCCATGATTGTGATACCAGGAATTCCATTGAAAGCATCGTCTAACTTGTAACTGGATTTGGTTTGGCTGCCATCTTGAATTTAAAAAAAAAAATGGCCGCCATTTTAAATTATGTTATGTCCTATATCTTGGCGTGAGCATGGTGAAGAGGTAAAACTGGGTGGAATACCCATGTATTGTGATACTAGTGGATTCATTCCAGCACTGCTTACTTTAACTCATTAGCTTGCCCGCCATTTTGGATTTCAAATGGCCGCCAAATCCCTAATACACTTGTTTTTAAAATTCAGCATACCATTACTAAAGGCAGTCTAAAATGGTAACATTGCATGTACTATGATGATATTCCAAATCAGTGCATGCCTATTATTTCAATACAAACTCAGCCACCATGGAAGATTTCAAAATGGGCCGCCACTAGACAATTGTTATGTTTTGATTAATGATTCGATGATGGAACCCAAATATCAGTATATAATTACAGATTCTACTATTTTTAACACTATCCTTGAAATACCCGACTTTGATCTTGGGATTGTCTTTAGTACTGAATATTATTTTCATACATTTAGAAACTTTATTTGCTGTATAGGCAGTAATCTTTCGTGAAGCAAGAATTAATCCTCTCATGTTATTCACCTTTTTAGAGACACAAAAACTTTTATATCATGCAAACTTGATACAATTGCGAATAGGATGTTAATTTTTGGCATTCCATCACGAGAAAAAAATATGGTTATTGAAATTCCATTAAGGCCTTCTGACTACATGGGTTACCCATTACCTATAGTGCATATAGACTTCAAGATCATATATGGGTGGGAAAGAGGGAAGGGGATGGGGGAGGAGAGTCAAAGAGGAGTCCAATCAAGAACATAGTAGAAGAGCAGAGGTCGGAGAGGGAGACGGTGCTAAGTACTCGGAGTGAAGAGGGAGGCAGGGAGGAGCAGAGAAGAGCAGGAAAAAGCGATGAAGGATAACGCGAGAGATAGATGGAGAACAAGAGGGAGACAGGGAATGAGAATGGGCAGGGGAAGAGAGAGTGGGACTAAGTGAGGGGCAAAATAGGGAGGAGATGGAGGAGCGAAGGCGAAGGTGCAGAAGAAGGGGAGGCGGAGTCAAGTTAGAGGAAAGATGAGAATGAGATGGATGGAGATGAGAGACACTGAGGGGGGGGATAGGGAGTGGGGGGGGGTTGAGAGAAACAGGGGTCAAGCAAGAATATAGTGACGGGATTGAGCCGAACGAGTGAGGGGAGGTGAAGAGGGAGGAGGGGGAGCAAGGGGCGGGGATCTAAAGGAAAAGATTAAGTGGGAGAGGCGATGGAAAGGTTGGGATTAAGGGGTAGTCGAATTAAGGGCAGAAGGGGGGGCGGGGGAGCGGGAGGAAAGAGGGGGAGGAAAACATAGAGGGTGAGAAGGGGGGAACATAGTCCTATTAGGCAATTGTAAAGAGTAGACCTCATCTAGGTACTAGAGCTGGACCATTACCCAAAAAGCTTGAGGACATGATCAATGGCTGTTATATACACTTTCTTAGAAGAGTACTTAATTAACATCAGCTTGAGAGATCATATTTCCAACTAATGGGTATATAGGAGATGTACCACTCCTATCAGAAAACATTAAAAAGAGACGTCTCCAGTTTGCCGGTCACTGCATGTGGACAACGACGCAACTATCTCTAACATGGATTTTTCTGGACACTACCATGGAGGAAGAAACCTAGCGTGGCTGGAACTAGTTATCCTGATGTCATTGCCGAAGATATTGGGCTGTATGCAAGTGAAATTCAGCAACTCTTGAAGGATAAGGCAACCTGGTACCAATTTGTCTTATGGGCTTCTTTCGACGTTCCGTCTACGGACGACATATGATGATGATCCGGATAGCCTTCTGGACTTGTTACTTTGGAATCAATTGTGTTGTGGACCAAAGTCACTGCATTTACAGGTGCTGATTTTTGTGCAAATGTGCGGCATTTGCTGTACTTGACATACACCATGCACAAAAGTTTTCAGAACATTTAACATGCTTGTCTAGGTCGAACCATCCTCACGAAATTTCTGGCATACCCCATTGCGTCACAGCTTGAACTAGGCTTTATCCACCCTACTATAACCTATGCCAAGCAATTTTCCTCCCCAATCATATTCTAAAGGCGTGCAGCTAGTAACCTATCTTGTTTTTCGGTTCAACTTCTGCACCCTTGCACGATGTCCCACTGTTCTCTGCGCTTGCCTTTTGCCGTGAGCAAGTGAAGCTTGCCTGGGAAGGCTTGTTGGTTGGAACACAAAGCCTGCGGTAATGAAGACCTCGTGTCTGGCGAATATACATCTATAGCCCTGATGTTTCCGTCAGTCTTGTACGCATCAAGTACAATCATTGGGATCAAGGTGGTCTGCCTCCTCGAGTGAGTGTCTACAATTGGAGCCATCACACCTGGTTTGGTTGGAATACGTTGAGGAGTGCCACTAATCATCTTGGTGCTATCTTCATATTCATGGAGTTAGAGCTTTCCCCAAGTAATCTGTCAATTGAGACTTTGTTTCAATTAATACCGTGTTTTCAGTGGTACTAATTTGAATATTACTCAATCTCTGATGTCAAACTTGACCGGATCCAATGCCAGCAGACCTTTGCCATGTGTCTGAGCTTTCAGGGTTATCATAAGGCTATGAATCCTTCGTCCATACCCGGATACTATCTTACGGATGCTTCGAACAAAGGTTTAGGCAAAATAAGAGCGTGTACCTTTTGGACTTATTGATAACTCGAACAACTGCCCATGGCGTTTTATAATGCACCAATGTAATTGGATCTCCAACCCCTTGATGCATCAGCCGGTGTTAAGTCTACTTAGGTCACTAGGTGGTTCCCTGTTACTCATCATGACATGGACAAATACTCTGTCATTTGGGATTAAAGAAGGCCATCGGAGGAGAAGAGTGATCTGGCGGCTACAGAAAACTCTGATAAGCTTTTGTTTTTGTCCATTGTTTGGTCCACGAACAGATTTTTGAATGGAATGCCTGACTAGTCACCATGAAATCACCAGTTTTAGAGTCTTCCCAATTTGTTGGTCGGTGCACTTAAACTTTTTAGTTGGGCAAGACAAATGGTACAAGTCTACATATGTAGAGATCATGAGCAAAGTATGTTTTACTGCTCCCCAGGGCACCGAGACCAAGCATCCCACTCTCCCTGACTACTTGCTGGAATCAAAGTAGACTCTACCTGCTTCAAATAACTCAGGAGAATTCTTTTCCCATCTGCGGAAGGTTTTGACCAAGTGCAGCTCGAATCTGGGTCTCTGAAGTTTTACTTTACCTCTTCAAAGACACCCACCATATCTTATTGTCTCATATGAAGCCGCATTGTGGACTTCGTGGACATTTCGGATTTGGTATACAGCGGTTTTCTATGCTGCACAAGTTCTTCAAGAGGAGGTCATCGCCAGACCATGATACTGGTTACATGGTACGCTACAACACTCTTAAACCGCTCGGCAGTAAAGATTTGATGTATTGTCTATGTTATGTGGTGAATAAAGACCACTTCAGTGCTTATGGATTCAAGATACTTTGCGTAGTAGCATGAAGTGAACAAAACAAGCATGGACCTCACCAAATCTCACCCAGTTGGTAATTTCTGTTGAAGATTGCAGTTTCATTGCTCTTTCGTGCAAGTCAAAATCAGTGTTAGGGCAGTTTTGTGGATGAGGACCTACAACAAAACTGGATATCCCTTGACAAAACAAGCACGTAGGCCTATAGAAGGCGTAGGAATCAGTTGGAGGTCTCCTACAATCTGGTTTCTATGATGGTCACTGATGATAGTTCCTGAGAATTTAATCTGAACACTTCTGGCTTGCGTATGCAGAAAAGTAGATGACTTTGCAGTAGGTCTACTCGGAAAGGGTTTTTTCAGTACGCGGAAAAGTAGATCGAGACCTTGTAGTTCTCCCAAAACTTTACCGCAATTCTGTGTCCCAATTGCTCCACCCCACGTCTTCGTGTACTTGTATTTACTCATAAATTTATTATTGAAGTCTGATCACCAAGCTAAATAAAGTGGCTTAAAAATAAGTACTTCTTGGAAGTAATTCAATCACCTTAATGCACTCTAAATTGTTACAACCATTATCAGAT
The DNA here is from genome assembly GCA_023653785.1 of Ophioderma brevispina. NCBI lineage: Eukaryota > Metazoa > Echinodermata > Ophiuroidea > Amphilepidida > Ophiodermatidae > Ophioderma > Ophioderma brevispina. Next base: position 325 of record JAMKCH010031108.1, on the reverse strand, counting down.
TTAACTAACATGAAACAGCTCCATCCTAGAGCAGGCCCCATGCAAGTTTAACAATTTCATAATGTCTTTAATTATCCCGCCCGTAAATTTGAGTCTGTTATGAATTGCGTCTAATTAGGCTTATCGGATTATAAATCGACGGATAACGGATTATAAAATCGACGGATACGATTCTAAAATGAACGATAATGGATATAAGATCGGCAGTTTTCCGTTTGGCCCATATAATGTTGAAAATGGCGGCCATTTTGAAATTCAAGATGGTTGCTAAACCAAATTATATAGCACAAAGGAAATGCTTTATCATAGAATCCTTGGTAGCACA
>JAMKCH010031107.1:0-16103 GCA_023653785.1 Ophioderma brevispina | reverse complement strand
GATTCGAATAGAGATGGTCAGACCCAAAATCTTTTAATTAATTTTTTATGGTTAGTATAATCCGTTTTTTCCATGAAACTAATCGATATGTGTTTATTACATTAATTATTCTTTGTACGGTTCTCCTTTAAGGTAACATATCCTGCACTTGCCTTACAGAGGACCAGGGGCCATAGAAATGTGATCAAAAGTTGCCTTAATTCTTCACGCTTGATGAAAAAGTATTCTGTCATAAAATAATCACAATGACAAAACTCGCCTCAGACATTCTGAAGGACACATTAAACTATTCAAATAATTTCAATTCTTATACTGTACATAATGTGGACCAAAATGGACAGTTTGCGGTCAAAAACAAAGGTGGTCTATTAAAAAGAAGAGTGACATTACAGAGATGATGGGTCTAAATAGGTGTTGATGGACAGAGGTGGCATTATCAAAATTAAGAATAGCAAAATGTAGCTTGATTGAGATTACCTAAAAGATTCAAAAACCATTTGCTCACAGATAATCAAAACCGCGTTCCTAGATAGTTTTTATAGTTTCTCAAAATCGAGAACATTCCATGTCTTCTTAGACCCATGAAGAAAGTGGCGATTAGGGAATTGCTCAAACATAACATCCATTAAGTCTTTGTCTACTTCTTCGACATTTCAGGTAAACCTCAAACTGATTAATGTCGTCAAAAGTATAGCAAATGTGTTCTAAGTAGAACTCGTCGAGGTGTATCAAAATAACATAGAAAGAAGAAATAGGAAATGTTATTACTTGTTGTAAAATTTCCAAGCTCAAAGAATGGTTAAAATGCTAATGGCACCGAATTGGTAGAATAATCCATGTGTATTGGATTTGCGATCGTCTATCGTTCGGTTTAATTTTCTTTTTGCCTCTATTCTCTTTTCCTTTTGGTTTGTTTCTGTACTTGTTTATTGGTTACGTGTTGCATTTACAGTCTTTGAACTTTTCCATCGTCTTTCTGTCTTGCTTTTTGTTGTCCATCGTCTTATCTGGCACGTGTGCCGATTAGTTGTATGATGGTTTCCAGCTTTATTTGCCCTGCTCTCCCAAATCCAATTCCTTATCTGGGGGCTCATATCATCTGCATAAACTAATTTATCTCATTCTATGTGAGCTAGTTTTGTGAAAACACACGAAGAGAGATAATAGCTTCCAGAGAAGAAAAGTGGGTGTTTGAGTAACGACGTCGGAGAATTCGAACCGTACCCGGTTTCCTCGTGGGTAGCTTTTAAAAAAATTATTCAGTCCAAGAAGCCAAATTTAATGTTTTTAATTACATTTAATATATTTCACCTTCTCAGATTGGTCCCAGAAAGGATGCCAAGTCGCAGACTTTAACCACCCACAATGTGAAGTGACGAATGTGATCACATGACAACATTCAGTGTACTCATGAGCTTTGAAGGAGTAGTGTTACCATTGTTATTATTGTACAACGACACATGCTCGAGTAAACTTGGTTTTGTACGCTTTAGCAGAGTGTTACTCGGTTTAAAAGGTTATAGTTTACACTATCGAAACGTTAAGGTCACCACAAAATATATCCAAATTAATGTGTTTACGTGGCTATAATGTATTTCAGTATATATGGATCATCACTTACACTCGTGTACTTGAATGATGTGTCACATCAGGCAAAGATTCTGCTAGATCACGCATGTAGGTCATCTCCTTCTAAATAACATAGTATATATAATCCCGGCCGCTTGAAACTCTAAAAATATAAAGACTGAAACTACACAAGCGCTCATTTCTCTGGATCCACACGCCACGTAACCAGTCCTCTGTGGTCCAGCGGTAAATCTCACGCCTAGATGTCCAGAGGACCGAGTTTCTATGATAATGATTTGTCCTAAAACTCTCTAGGGTTGTATCATTTACATGATCCTCGCGTTCATTGAATTGAGTTTCGCTTCGTCATAGATTCTGCTAGAATCATGCCTATAGGTCATCTCCTTCTTAATACAATTTGATTATGTTCATGAACTGAGACTGGTATGGACTGATTTTCAATAACTGACTCTTTTATTGATTGAACAATGGTAATTCTATTTGTGCAAGATCCTTTACTTATAATTATGTTACACAATAGATCGTTTTATGCAAATTGATATATGCTTTTGTTAAGAAGAAACCAATGTCACTGAAAGTGTATGTGTGAATTGTCTTAGCTATAGTAAGTTAATGTTATACGTTGGTGTCAGTCTCTCCGAATTGTGAGGCTAAAAGTGCCAAAACAGATTTTTACGGCTCTCCGCAAAAAATACATAGTTTCTGAACCCAAAGTCCGAAAGACACCAAACAATAAAATACATAGTTTCTGAACCCAAAGTCCGAAAGACACCAAACAATAAATCTTCTGATTTATCCTATGCACAACCAAACCAAATATTCAATAACCTTCCAAAAAAACTTTCCTGATTTTTGTTTTTCAAAGCACGCTATATACTCTCCCATTTGTAAGATATTTAGTATAATGGTTCAAGATTGCAGACGGGTATTACAGTATTGAACTAACGACGAGTAAGCGGTTTCTTTGATAGTTTTTTACAAGAGTAGAGATTTCTCTTGATGAAATTAAGTGACATCTATTTACAGGTGATGTAATACTACTCAACCTGTTTTATGCCATTATTATCATTTTGTAATGTCAACTCCGAGATTTGTGCCATGATGTAAACTCCAGTGTGTGAGTCCCCCGGGTGTTATTGAAGAGCTTAGGATTGCGGGCATGAGTTACTCTCACGAGAAAACACTTATAACGTTGATGTGCATTGTCAATCCTTCTGCCACTGGGCCAGTGTGTTTTGAATCATTTTGTAGTTATACCCGGTGAATTTGATGCTGTCTGTAAATTACACAATCGTCAGGAAATAGCCGTACTTCAGATGATATGTTGTGTGAAGGTCATTAATGTATGGAGAAAAGCAAAAGTCCCAGCACCGTAACCGTATAAAGATGAACTTCGCGATGTTTTTTTTTCCTTGGAGGCTGCCATGTTGACCCAGGAGGTCGCCATGTTGAATGTACCTATAACCTATTCAGGTAATACCCTTCCCATCGTGTCTATCGATTGCTCGGGGTTTTTGTATTCAAAGTGCTGATAGATTTAGATTTCATTGAGATTGCAAATAAACGTGTTGTAAACATAGCTAAACATGTTGTAAACAGTAGTAGATGCGTATTGAATTCCCGTGGTTTGACAAAGAGTAAGTACGTTAATTGTGGGTACCGTAGTCTAGGGTGCGAGGTATCATTCGTGTTCGTGTCTTAATTACCCATGGTCCTTCGAGTTTTGACCTTTGTGCTATTTCTATGTAAAATTATTTATTTCTTGGTGATAAAAGAGAACAATAAGAAGGCCTACTGTAAAACATTCAGATTGATTTATACTACGTATTTTAATTCATTGAAAGACTTTCTAATGATCACCAGACGTATTATTTTGACGCAAATTTCGTAACCTTTTTGTTCTCGCGTTAAATCGTGATCGCGTGGGCGAGTTTGACCTCTTTGATATTTATTTCTAAAATTATTTATTCTTTGGAAACCAAAAAAAAAAAATAAGAGGATAAAGATACCTCATATATCAGTTGAACAATACGTTTAAGCTATTTTTTGTATTCATTAATTAGCATCATGATCATTAAGGTATTTTTGGAAGAAATAATTGGTGACCTTCCGCCTGACTATTTGTAGAATACAAGAAGGCTGACTGGACACTCGCGCACTGATCTATGCACTCGCGTCCTTGGTATAATGTTTGTACTGCATGGCTGTGGAGGTCGAATGACAATGACATACACATTTTAGGCCTAAAGTAAATATACTTAGCGATACTATTAGCTTATTAGCTCGAAGAAAGCAGGTCACTGGTTTACAACCTGCAGTGGCATGCAATTAAAAGGGGATGGCCAGATTTAAGTATATAAGATTTAATTTTGATAGGGGATGGGGGGGTCTCAGCACAAATGACCATACGGGGATGTTAGTAATGGAGAATACGTATGATGTATTTTGAAGAAGACATCTTTGCTTGGGTTGTCGCCGTTACGACCCCCGAAAGCTAAATGAAAAATCGCACATCTTACGTCATAGCTCGTTTGCGAGATTTCCACGTTGGAAGAATCGAGTACTATCCCATATTACATTATGTCAAATTTGTCCACGCTGGTATAGTTTTTAATCTTGTAACTCATTATCTGTACATTAGCAGTCTTAAAATACCTCATCTACTGCGTTTATTGGGATATAGTGAAATCGATCCATTATCCAATCTCCAAGATTAGCACCTATTCTGTACTTTTGTGCCACGTAATATCCCATAATACATTGTGCAGTTATGCCAATCCATTGTACAGTGGTTACATACCGTGGGACACGCAATCTGATACCTTACTACTGTTGTTGGGGGATTATGGTGAAATGCATTTAAATCCTTTACATCTCCAATTTATGGTCACTTAAAGCACTAAAAAGGGCTTCCGTGCTATTTTGTTTATTGCATGCCCGATCTAATTGACAATGTTTGGCCTACGTGCTAACTAATAGAAAAATAATAATATGCTTTTGCTTGGACAAGGTTTTTTAACCAGAAAATGTTGTAAATGAGAAAAAATTAGCGCCAATTTGATATCTTAACATGACATTAGCGATTTGTTAGGTATTTGGATCCATTCCGTGTATTTAAAATTGTGAGCTGAGAATTACGCTATAACTGATATTTTGGTCATTTTGAGATATGGGCCCTTTAAAGTCAAAAAACAGTTTGTTTTGAGTCAGTAAAATTGTGAATTATCACTTTCCCTATCCTATTTTCATACTTTCTCAACTTATGACGTCATGCATGTGATTTCATATTGCAAATGGTTGGTACCCAATTTGATGCCAATAGAAATGAGTACCTCTAAGCTATCTCGATTTTTACCTAATTTATAGGAATTTTTAGGAATGCCCAGTAAGGAAAATCGGGCGTTGGGGGGGGGTGGCGGTTTCGTACTTGCCGTGGACGTGGGGCGTGCGCGTACACGTGTGTCGCGAATTTGGGTTGTATGTGGCTGTGTGTGTAAAAGAATGTGAGATTTTGAATACTTTACGTGTAATATTTTTGGTTTAATCAATAGTCATTCGTTGTTTGTAATAATAGTTAATTTTACTATTTTAAAAGAAATTTATGTACTTCTTAATATTTAAGCCCCTCACATTCAACGATTTCCTTTTGTTTAACCTGAAATAATAATGATGATTATAAAATTATGTAATTTGTATCCAGGTTGATCATATGTATGTTTTAAAATTCATCTTTACTTCGTAAATGGTAACGATTAATTTTGTCACTTAACTGCATTATTTACAAATTATTTAGCATTGTTTTTGCTGTATCTATGATGAACACATAAAGAATTGATTGATTGTTGTACAAACAATGGGGAAATACATGGTCGGCAAAGGTGCACCACAACAAATCCTAAAAAGTATCCAGCACCCAATTTATTTGTTATATAATTATTAGGCACTATCCGTGATTGCAAATCAAAAAATGAAAAGAAAGTCAACAATCTTATGTTTCCATTGTCTGTGACAACAAGTTCGGGTGTCTAACATACCCTGTAGGATAATACCGAAAGCAACGTAATAAGCCAAATTTGATATTTTATCATTGCTGTCCGCATGCGCACAGACACTTACTACAACACGTAATTGAATGAAGATTCGCATATCTTTGAAACCCTGCTTTTTCATTTTCTTTCAATTTTTCAAGTGGAAAAAGATATTTATTGAGAATTTACAGACTTAATTCTTTCCACTTTTAAGCTATTCCTGCGAATTTCAATGTTTTGACTCTTTCGGGTGGACACTGATAGTGCCATTAACTCATAAAAGCCATTGTTCAAACTGTATAGTGCAAACACGTGGAGAAAGCGGCAAAAATTGCTACTTTTCAGACTTCGCAAATTTAACTCCCTATTGATTTTCTAAACCCGATCAATATTTTTATTTTTTTCTTGCACTTAATTGTAATGTGCGATTCCCATGCACCTCCTCAACAGCGGTTCCCGCATTATTAGACCCTATCAACTTGGTTTAATAAAGATATTGATGCATGCAGACGTGAACTTAGACGTTGTAAGAGAAATGGGTAAAAACCAGAAATAGTGTCGATCTGGAGGCATACAATGTACATCACATGACTGGTAAACTCATTCATCATGCTAAGGAGGTTTATTACAGAGAACAATTAGAAAATGCTAACAACAAAAACCATGTTTGCTACGCTGAATAAGCTTCAACCCCAAAACCAAACAACTTCCTACTGTAATTCAGCTACTGAACCTAATAGCTCATTTGCAGATTTTTCAGCGACAAGGTCTACAACATCAGACGGGACCTTGATAATAATTATCCAGGTCTAACTCGCCTGTAGGATCCAGTGGGACAATACTTGATGAGACCGTTCCAATGCGTGAGTTTAATCCACACTGTTGAAAGTAACCAAGGTGATTAGTCAACTCCATCAAAATCATGTTCCCTAGACCCCATTCCATTGGTGTTACTTAAGAAATGTTTGCAACTCTGTCTGAAGCCATTCACACTGTCAATTAACAATCTCTCCGCACTGGTGTTTTTCCCAGCGTACTCCGGGAAGCTGCTGTGACACCCATTCTCAAAAGCCTCCCTAGACAAGAAGGTGCTCAAAAACTATCGCCCTTGTCACTATTAAGCTGCGTGTCTAAGTTCATGGAGAAAAATAGTGAGTGCCCAGATAACGGATCATCTTGTCTCAAAAATGACTTAATGAGAAGTTTCAGTCAGCTTACAAAGAACGACACAGCACTGAAACGGCACCTCTGCGTGTCAAAGACCGATATCCTCAATGCATTCACAACAGTAAGGCAGTTGCTATGTGTCTGTTAGATCTTTCTGCAGCTTTTGATACTTTTGATCATGCCATTCTTTGGGATCGGTTTAGTAATACTTTCAAAATTCAAGGTACTGCCCTTACAGTTGATTCGGTCTTACCTGCAAAACCGCCTTTTCGTTGCGCCATTGGTGAATGCAATTTTCCAAACACAATCATCCTCCCCTTTCGTGTCTCCGGAGGGGGAACAGGGTTCTGTGTCGGGCCTCTCTTTTTCATAATGTACACATACTGTATCGCATCAATCCTCCGGAAGCACAATATTGCTTACCACCTGGTAGCGATGATGTACAGCGCTCTTTGACATTTGGAATCCGGTGAAGGATTAGATGGGATGCCAAACATGCTTGTCAAGACTCTCTCTTTGTATTGAATAGAAATCAGTGGAGTGGATGCGCTGTAACAAACTCAAATTGAGATGATGACAAAACAGAATTTTTCATCGCATGTTCATTCTATCACAAATCGCCTCAAAGTAATGAGCCATCAGGTCGGGACAGTGGATGTTTCCCCATTCCTCGGCAATTAGAAACCTGGGTGTCGTGTTTAATCAGACAATGTCTATGACTTAACATGTAAAGGTCATCATTAAGTTTGTTAACTTTCACCTTCGCAATATTTACCGGATCCGCCGCTTGAGCCACATTTTATAGTTGTCATCATCTTCGTCCGTTCACTGATTTTTAATCTCGCATTTGACCTACAATGCCAATTCACTTTGTGTATGGAATGTCGGCCAGAGATCGTAGTAAACGTCAGATTTGCAGAATAGAGCAGCCAGGCTTGTGTTCAGATCTGATAGAAGGACACAGCCACACCACTCCTTAAAGAGCTCCATTGGCTACCAATTAGTGAGCGCGTTGTCTTTAAGCTTATACTTTTTACCTACAATGGTATTTCCTGACAATTGCCTTCTTACGTGTCCGAATAACCTCTCTTTGTATGTTCCTGGCAGGCCAGGATGGCGTTCTGCAGATGACAAGTCGCTCCTCACTGTTTCCCCACACTAGTCAGTGGGTGACAGGGCTTCAGCAATGCGGCCCTATCCTATGGAACTCTTTGCGACTCTGTTCGCCACTGCTCGCCACTCCAAGTCCATTGTTACTTTTAAGAAAGCTCTAAAATTTCATCTTTTCCTAAAGTTGATTGTGTGGCTTAAAATTGTTTTTTTGTTATGCCTCACATGATATTTAATTATGCAGCTGTTTTTTTTTATTTTATAGTTGATGTTAAGTACTTATCTCATAGTAATACAACAGTTTGTAAAAGATGGACCATGTTTTAGGCTAAATATAATGACTCTCTATTTTTGTTAAAGCGCTTTGACCTTTTTTGAGAAGGCGCGAGATCAATTCCGTTTGTATTGTATTGTATTTCTTAGAACATGTATTGCCTGGTGCATACATGGGGTTTTTTTTTGCCGAATATTCTAAATGGAAATTCATTTTTTTAGATTTAGGCTCCAGGAGCCCGCCCCCCCCCCCTCCACTAATGTGTGTAAATACCTTATCCATTTGAGGGGTTTAGAATTTAGATGTCAACTATAGAGTATAAATTGTACTTTGCTTGTCCGTCATTTATCTTGTACTTGTGTAACTTTTTACATATTATACACAGCATTCATTCTACCACTAAATAGGACTCCCTAAAAGTTATAATTTACACTAAAGTGGTCTAAATTATAGGCAATTTTGCTAGGTTGGTGTGGTCATCCATGCTTTATTACCCTGCTATTCCCACCTCTTTACAACCCACCGAATACACACATTTCCAAGAGTTTTATTAACTTTTTTAGAGTATACTGCAATATTTACCTAGTTTGTTGGCAGAATTCGCCCGTATATATTGTAAATTTACAATATCTTTAATAGTATAACTGTGTCCCGAGACCCCGTTTGAAGTACAATTCAGTTCATAAGGGTCCCTTTTAGGAAACTTTTCCTCAAAATTCAATTTAGCCCAATTTTTCGGCTCCCAATCCGGCAACTTTCACAAATTGCAGTTCCTAAGACACTACCTTTGGTACACAAATTAAGTTCCCAGGCACCCAAGCTCGGAAATCGGGCCGCACATCCCTACCTGAAAAAAAAATAGAGCCACTCCTACCGCCGCAATCGATCTGCATTTAACTGTCATTCACAAAAGCCCACCCCCCCCCCCCCCCCCCAACGCCAAAGACTCCCGAATAAGGTTCCGGAAGGAAACAAACCAACACCAAACCCCCTCCGGAATAGCGGAAAGCCGAGAACCGCGAAATTCTAGTTGAGCTTTCCTTGAGTCAGTGGCTCTTGATTCACTCTGAATTCATGTATTAAGGTGACTCTTAATTGAACTTTCTTTGGGTCAGTGGCTCTTGATTCTCTCTGAATTCATGTGTTAAGGTGACTCTTAATTGGGCTTTCCTTGAGTCAGTGGCTCTTGATTCACTCTGATTTCATGTATTAAGGCGACTCTTAGTTGAGCTTTCCTTGAGTCAGTGGCTCTTGATTCACTCTGAATTCATGTATTAAGGCGAGTCTTAATTGAGCAATCCTTGAGTCAGTGGCTCTTGATTCACTCTGAATTCATGTGTTAAGGTGACTCTTAATTGGGCTTTCCTTGAGTCAGTGGCTCTTGATTCACTCTGAATTCATGTATTAAGGTGACTCTTAATTGAGCTTTCCTTGAGTCAGTGGCTCTTGATTCTCTCTGAATTCAGTTTAAGGTGACTCTTATTGAGCTTTCCTTGAGTCATTGGCTCTTGATTCACTCTGAATTCATGTGTTAAGGTGACTCTTAGTTGAGCTTTCCTTGAGTCAGTGGCTCTTGATTCACTCTGAATTCATGTATTAAGGTGACTCTTAATTGAGCTTTTCTTGAGTCAGTGGCTCTTGAAATGGTTCTCGGCGACGGCAAATAACAGTTCCAAGTGCCGTTGACAGAAATTTGGCATGATGGGAATTTATCGTCAAATGGCAGCTATTGTAATTAAGACCTTCTTGCATTTCAACATGACGAATTTTACTTTAGAAAGTTTTGTCGCAACCAAAATGATATCAGGCTGTCTTCTAGGATTTTTTTGAGGGGGGGCAGGCAGTTCTAATATTTGTGTTCCATTCTGGGATCGCAAAAAAAAGACACCATATTCGATGGTAAACCAATTTTGAAATTGACTAATGTCCGATATTGGTGCAATTTTTAAAACTGACCTGTGATATCTGTACCTCGTGCCACAGACATGTTACTGGGTACTGGTTACTTGTTATTGGTCTCGAAATATTCCTAGGCTGCGAGAGGAGATGATAAAGAACGGGAAAGACAAACCAGACAGAGACACGGGACAAGGATATAATTGTTCGCAATATTCTAGGCTACGAGAGAGATGAAACGAACAGGGGAAGATACCGACAGAGAGACAGACAAAGAGATAATTGTCTCAAAAATATTCCTAGACGCGAGAGGAGTGATGAAAAGAAACAGGGGAGACAAACAGCAGCGGACGACAAAGAGGATACTTGTTCAATATTTCCTAGACTGGAGAGGAGATGATAAAGAACCGGGGAAGAACCAAAACAGACAGAGAGACGGACAAAGAGATAAATCGCATTGTTTGTTTGTTTATTAAAACAATTGGATTGCCATTGAATTGTCTTTGACACAGATATACTGTTCTAATAAGCATTAATTTCAACACGTTGTTTGTTTTGTGTTCTGTGCAGGTTATCAATAAACCGGAGGTATGCACGAAGCAGGAACCGGTTCTCTATTAATAGGCAGTGCTTGTCTATAGCATCATTACTCTTTGCGTTGACCACATGCCATCCTTTTCAGTAACCAAGTTTTATTTGACTTCCTTTTTCAGTTTCTTTGGTTCTTGTATTCATTTTCCCTGTAGTGGCTAGTATTTCGCTCTCGCTTGTTTGTTTAAAGTTAAATAAAATCGATCAAACAACAACTTCCCTCCGTCACGTTTTTGTTGTGGGCCCCCATCATAGCTGGCATTACCAATGTGTGTGTGTGTGGGTGTATGCGGTGTGTGGGTGTGTGGTGGGAAAAAACCCCGCAAGGTAGCCTGGTAAGTAATGTTGGTGTGTGTGTGTTTGGACGAAAATGTTATATGTATTTCCAATTGACCTCATTGAAAAGTTGAAGTTAATTGGAACCAGACTTGGGTCTCTCCATATGTTGATGAGAGGTATAACGGTAAGAGGTAACGTGCCAATGTCAAAGGTCATGTGTGAGTTCGAGGAGAAATAGGCTGGCGGCCACTGCTTATATTCTTTTAAAATAGCTAGCGTGAGCCGAGCACCGCGAAATTCTAGTTTGTTTTTGTTTCTATTTTGTTTTTCTTGTCAGAGGCAACAATCTTTTTGGAGAGGAGGATTTGTGGTCACCAGCATCTAATGCGTCAAGCTATGCCCTACACAGGCTTATTGATATTAATGCTGCGAAAAACAATGCTTAATGTGGTTCTGTTCACTTATAACAACGATTCTAAAGTTAGTAACTGTGTATGATCTGTGAATGTGCCTCGTTTTATATGTTTTTCAAGATTGATGATTGTCAGTCAACCTACAGTATTTTTGCTCCTACGTTTCGCCTAAATGTGTACATCGCCGTTTTCATCATTTCAATCAAATGGGAATAGCCTCATTGTTTGTCAGGTACAATTGGGAAATCTGTGTGGTTCATATCACACGCTGGTCAAGTATTCGTTCTCTTTCACTCTCTCTCACCCTTTTATTTGTGTAGCTGTTTAATAAAACTAATACCAAACTATATCATTACATTTTGGTCTCGGTCTTCCTTGGGTAATTTAAGAAACATTCAAGTATTATACAGAAATGTAATTTTAATATGGAATTACCTTAACGGCGCGTAACTGCACTTTAAAGCAAAGGAAATTCACTAGTGCTTCGTGAAAACCACTATTGTCTATTATTGTAACACCTTTATTTAACATTATCTAAAACCAAACGTCCCTTTGAGTCCGCATTTTAACCGAATAGATGGAAAGAAGAGTGAGAGATGGGAGAGGTTGAAGAGGGGATAGGCGCGAAAGCGCGAGCGTGTGAGTAGTAAAGATAGGTTGATGAGAAAAGCTTTTCTAGGAAGAAGGGAAGAAAGGTAGAGGAAACTGGGACATTCAATTTCATATGTTCTACACTGTCTCCATAAAACGCATGTTTAATTTTCTTAGCTGGCGGAAATTATGCAATTATTATATTTGTAATATGTTTGTTTCCAAATTCGCGTTTTTTGCACCCCTGCATATAAACATATCCCGTGCATTGGTTTCAGATATTTTTGCAAGGTTGTAGCCATTCTGTTATGGCAGTGCTTCTTCTTGCCGTGTTTCTAATGGCCCTGGGTATAAGCTATACACTCTACAGGTTAATCATTGTAGTGTACGGGACGGATCGTAGCTTGATGGTTGTCTATACCTTATGGATGGGTAAGTTTTACTTTATTATCACTAATCTCTGATCTTGTGACTCCTTTTGTTCTCATATGGCCTAAACTTCGCCTTGTTCCCTTTTACAGTTTCCAGCCTCGCTATTGTCTGCGGCCTATTCTCGCTTTGCTTTCGAATTGTCAGATTCCTGGATTCAAAATACGGTTTTACTTTAAGAGCGTCGATCGGTTTCATAAAATAATCACGTTCTATTTTTTTTTTATTCTGGTAGTCCTGTTAGTACACTCTGCGGTTCATTGCATAATAAAAATAACATCATTACATTTAAAGGGGGTGACTCGATCAGATCCAAATTTCCATAGATTTGTTTGTCTTCACATGGAAGCATATCCTCTTATTATTTTTTTTTAGTTAAGTCGGTCAAGCCTTTTGGATAGTTAGAAGAAAACGTGTACTAATTGGCCAATGGACATGTGTGCTAATAGATGTGTATAACCACCTTGTGAGATATTTGTTGTCCAAAAAATCAAAAGAAAGCATTTCCTGACCTAATTTTACTGGGGTATGAGAAAAATATGAGTTTTCTTCTGTAACCAAAAACTCCATTTTGATGGAGCAAAGTGGGGGACGAGGTTTCGATTCGGTCGCCAACCTTTAATAGACTTTTCTTACCAAAACTAGCATCTTTTGTCCTAGCCAGATGTGTTTGCAAGCTCCCGCTCATCTCAAAAACAACAAAAAAACGGCTGAGGATAAACCTTTGGTGTTCATTTTTTCATTAAAAATGAACCATAGCCATTTCTTCCGGCAAATATTATGTCATCAAAGTTTTTTGGGGTAATAGTCCTGGTGTACTTTAACTGCATGTACTTTGTGTTACTATGAGCCTGGGTTATAGGATTTTGGTACTGTCCTTTTTAAGCGGTACTGAGACAATTTTCTCAAAATATGAAATTTTTCTTCAATGTGCTCGTAAATGATAGTTTAGGTCCATTGGAATAACACAGATATATTACACATGAAAATAACAAATCCCATCACCCAACACCAGACGCTGACGACATCCAGGCAATTTTAGGCTAAATTTTTGAGTTTGCCGTACTTTAATCATCAAAAAATGTTTCCTTTAATACATAGTAATAAATAATAATAACAACAACATATATTTATATAGCGACTTAACTTTAGAATGATCAAAGCGCGTTACAATAGCCTTACACATAACTATATAAATCTACCGTCTTAAAGTACAATAGAACTCAGACTTATTGATAGTTGGGCTTAATCATTCCAGGTGATCAGGCTGAGGTATATAAAAGCTTTACAACCATGCAAAAATATAAATTTTGAAAAAATTTGAGGGTACTATTTCAAATGCCAGTGTCTCTTTAAATAATGCATGGTTTGACGTAACTGTTCCAGGGTTGCCAGTTTCTTATGACAGGGGTCAGTAGCCGGTTGGACTGACTTAAGGAATCACAGCAGTACGTGTACGTTATTCGTTGTTTTCATTTATTTTTTATTCAGCGCACTATTGGTACATTCACAGAATAAGTTGCCTTGTTGCTAGGCCAAAATCATTCGTTTGTATGTATTCCACCTTTTGCCTATGCCAAACCCGTTCGTTTGCTATCATATTGCCTTTTGCCTAGGCTAAACCCGTGGTTTGCTATCATACGTAAAATCGCGTAGTACAAGCACCTGTTGGCCTATATAGATGACGAGATCTCAAAAAGATGCTAATTAAGGAAGTCAAGGCATGTTTTAGTAGAAGCGTTTCAAAACAACTTTATGGAACTTGATTTTTTGTGATGATTACGAAAATGGCGGTTGCTTTGCTGAATTTGAGTGCAACGGGGTCCAATGTAAAAAATTCAATAATGGCCGCCAAATGCCACATATTACATATTTATTTTTGTAATTAAGGATTTCTAATTTAAAAAGTTACCCGACTTAATGTCGTTACCATACTGAAGGTGAGCATATTTTCGGAACTTACCCATGCAAATTCTTCCCCCATGAGCCAAAAAATGGGAGGAAAAATTCAAATGCGCCAAATTACGACAAAAATGTGATTTTTATTCAAATTTATAAAAAAAGGACAGGTACCATGGAGTACTGTATCAGTGAAAGGAAGACTACTGGAGGCGATTCACAGTCTAAATGCCATGACATTCTATTTCTATGTGTCTTAGACAAGAAAGGGGCTTAGGCCTGTATGCTATGCTTGTTAAATTTGGTAAGTCACTTGTAGACATAGCTATAAGTCTACTTTATGTATGCAAAATAAAAATTGTAACAGAATGTTCTGGACCTTAGAAAATGATGCAGATATTTGGAAAGGCCCTAACAGCATATCTACCCAATAGACTTCGTAGGAGTGAAGGAATCTCGACGATAAAGAATAAAATGGAGTTACCATTTTCCCTTTTAATGTTTGGTCCCAAACGATCCCCTAGAGTTCAGCGCTGTTGTTCAAAACACTTTCCAAAAATATGAAGATTGGCATCCCTAAATTTCAGTAAAACTAAGATGTCAGATATATATGGTCTTACCTTCGATTAAACAACTATTTGGGATCTAATGCTGACACCACCACTTGCCAAAATAGTAAGTCGAAGAGGCCGTAGACCTATAAGACCGCAGTTAGAGCAAGAGCATGGACCCCGGGTCAAACGTCATCGTTTACCCACCCCCCCCCAGAGAACAGGTTGATACCTTGGTAAGTTCGTATGGCCTCCTATAAAGGCTACTTGAGTTAGTAGGCCTACTCTCATTTTTTTCATATGGCAATTAAACGTTTACACAAGGGTCAAACCTTAAAATGATCTACATTATGTGAAATGTGTACCATATTATCCGTCTAGTCATAAGGACTCCAAAAATGATATTGTGCCATCTATGACCATTGGGTTTTGGAGTTATAGGGTTTAATAAAAATGGTTAATTAAAATTGTAAAAAAGGTAAATTTACAATATAGGCAGCCAATTAATATTCATTCACGTTAGAAGAAAAATTTCCCACACATAAATAAAAATTGAAACCCTTAATATGCATGCACATGCCCACCTTATGTACCAGGCACATGAACATTTTGTGAGGATTATTGTGCTCATTATGAAACAAATTGAAAAGCAATGGTGATGAGTTGTTCATGAATAAACGTGTGAAAAGTGTAAAAATAATATCTCCAACAATGCTATTTTATGGGGTAATCATAAATTAAAAAGCAATAGCAGAGTTCTATTCGTTAGAATGAATACAAGCGGGAATGATTATTTAAATGCCATTCGCATGGAAACAGATCCCAATTTAGGCGAATTGAAAGAATATATTAAAATGCATGTAGAACGTGTTAAATAAACAAGTTGGTCTACAGGTAAGTATGAAATTCCAAAACATCGTAAAGAAAGCATAAGGAAATCGAGAACTGAGTTGCTTTGAAAAAAGTAATAACTCATCTTATTTAAGGTTTGAGACAGCTGTATATGTTTCTTGCCTCAATTCGAAAGACATCCATAGATTGTGGAACTAACAAACAAAAGCCTTTCTGCATTAGTTACTTAGAAAGATAAGTTGATATGGAAGAAATGTGAGTACTATTGATGTCAACAGAGGAGATAGAGTTCCAAAACAAAATAGCTTGCTTTCAGTTCCCATTCTTTTATATATTTTTCATTACTGTAAGAGTAATCTATACGAAGGAAACTTTCTGGAACAGATGCAGGTAACTTTTGTAAAGGTACCTTGAAGATTATGACCATTTTGGA
>JAMKCH010031106.1:0-27718 GCA_023653785.1 Ophioderma brevispina | reverse complement strand
TGGCCGCCAATCCAAGCGCCCCGTGTTTAACGGTATAGCAACTTCCAAGACCAGACATTTAAAAACTTCTTTGACAGTACTGCAGGCGTGTTCAATTAAGTTTTTCAGAGTGGCACATAGAACCAAAGAGGTTCTATATAGATAGAGAGGTAAGCGTTACGTCATCTTTAGAAATTATTGTCTCGCATGTTTTGCCGACCACAAAAACAACAGAGAGTACCAACAATAGAACGCCATTTATGGCTGCCCCCTCTTCTTCCACCTACTGTGGGTGCCGCTTTGCATATACACTAATAATCGGTAGTGATACAAAAGTGAATGTATGTGTTAGAGGTTGGCAGTGTAATAATAGTGGCACACCTGGATCATTGTGCTCAGATACTCCTTTTTTCCCATAATGCAATTCGCGCTTAGGGTGAAAAGATGTATTCATTGAGGCGGTTATTATTTAAATCAAGACACTGACGTGTCTTTCATTCGTTGTGTGGCCATGGGTTAGGACAAAATTTACCACCCAATACAAACCCAACATCCACAACTGATATTTTGACGAATTGTTTTTCTCAATTGACATTATGTGTGTATACAAGCACCCAAACTAATAATTATTCCGTGCAATATCAAAATGTCAAGCGCCCAGCACGGACGCCGGGTTTTGATGGCTTCACATCACCCCCTTGCTAGACAGAGCCTGATTCACAACAACTTTTCTAAAGATAACATTTAACAATTCTTACATGACATGATAACAAGTTCATGGGAGCAGAAAGCACTTACACATGGAGTGAGCGGGAGATGATTTAACATTTCATTATTAAGAACATGTTTTGGTGTATTTTTGCTCTTGGGTCCAATTCCCACTTTGTTCAATTCCCACTTTGTCCAATTCCCCTTGGTCCAACCCACAAGTCCAATTCCCATGGTCTAATCCCATTGGTCTAATAGGAGGCAAAGCACTTACAACTTAGAGCAAGAGGGTGAGGATTTAAAATTTTCATTATTAATAATGTCCTGGGGGGTGGGTACTCGACCCAAACTTGACTACATGTGTGCGTCCGCCAGGTAAAAAAAATCGACCCCGATGTTATAGTACCAAATTGTAACAAAAATATGACCCATTTTAATAGTTGGTTCCAAAATTTTTCGACCAGTTCTATAGTTGTCTTTGAAATTTTTTCGCACCATTTTCATAGTAATCTTAGCAAAATCGGGGCTGCCATTTTCAATAGTAACTTCTCCAAAAATCATAAAAACAACCATTTTTAAAAGTCAATTGTGACCAAAAAATTGAAAATGGATCCAGTTATATAGTAGCAATGACCTAAAAAATACCCTCAATATAGTAGCATGGTGGGAAAATGACCCACTGTTATAGTAAGGGGTGAAAATTGGACCCATATCGGCGCACATAATGTACCTAACCCTTTTCCACTGGTACACCCCCCCCCCGGGGAAAATTTTTGGTGAATTTTTTTACTTTGGTCAATCCCACTTTTGTCCAATGCCCACTTGTTCTGATTCCATTTGGTTCAATCCCACCCACATGGTCCAAATCCCACTTGGTCTGATCCTAAAATTTTGTTTTTGGCCTTTCAATCCCATCCCACTTGGTTTAATTTCACTTGGTCAATTCCACTGGTTCCAATCTTAGCCAGTCCATCCCACTTGGTCCCATCCTACTTGCATTGGTCCAAATTGCAGTTGGTACAATCCCACTTGGTCCAATCCCACTTGATCCAATTCCCACTTGGTCCAATTACCACTTCTGGTCCAATTACCATCTTTTCCAATTCCCACTTAGTCATTCCCACTCAGTCCATCCCACTGGGTCCCATCCCACTTGGTCCAAGCCCACTTGGTCCAATCCCACTTGGTCTAAGCAATCACACTTGTCCAATCCCACTTGGTCCAAACACACTTGTTCCAAATCCCACTTGGTCCAAACCCACTTGGGTCAATCACACTTGGTCCACTCACCTTGGTCCCATCCAACTTGGTCAATCCCACTTGGCCATCCCACTTGGGCCGCAAACCCACGTTGTCCAAACCCCTGGGGTCCCAATTCCCACTGTCCAATCCCACGCATCCACAGTTCCCATTTGGGCCAATCCCACTTGGTCCAATTCCTACTTTGTCCAATCCCACTGGGTCCAATCCCACTTGGTCCAATCCCACTTGGTCCAAACACACTTGGTCCAATCCCACTTGGCCAACCCACTTTGTCCACTCCCACTTGGTCCTCAACCCACTTGGAGAAACCTAGGAAGGATACGGAAACCTGAAGGCGGAGGGTGGAGGTGGGAGAGGGAGGGGACAAATAGGGGGGAAGAGTGGGGGAAGGGGGAGAAGGATAGAAGGGAGGGGAAGAGGAAACAGATCAAAGAAGATAACATTACAAGAGGGCCGTCCAAATCACACTTGGTCCAATCACACTTGGTCCAATCCCACTAGGTCCAATCCCACTTGTCCAAACAACACTGGTCCAATCCCACTTGGTCCAATCCACTTGGTCCAATCCCACTGTCCAATCCCACTTGGTCCAAACAAATCCACTCAGCCCATTCCCACTTTGGCCAATCCCACTTGGTCCATTTCCCACTTTTTCCAATTCCCACGGGGTCCAATCCCACTTGGTCCAATTCCCACTCATGTCCCAATCCCACTTGGTCCAATTCCCATGGGTCCAATTCCACTTGTCCAATCCCACTCAGTCCAATCCCACTTGGTCCAATTCCCCATATGGGCAAATCCACTTGGTCCAATTCTCCTACTTTATTCAATCCCACTTGGTTCCCAATCCCACTTGGTCAAATTCCTACTTTGTCCATACCACTATGTCCAATTCCCATTTGGTCGAATTCCCCTCGTCCAATTCCCATTGGGTCAATTCGAACTTTTCCCAGTTCCACTTGGTACAGTTCCAATTGGTCTTAGAATTCACATTTTTTCCTTTCTTATTGTGATTTTAAGAGTTTTAAGAAAAAGGTTATTTCTACTTTAAAAGTCCCATTGGCCCAATCGCTATATCCTCGCCCATAAGCCCGATTTACCGTCGGTGTATGGGAAGTGGTCACATTTGGTATCAGAAGAAGCTACTATTTTCCTCATTACCCGTGACATCTTAAGGTCAAAGGATGTTTGGTTTGAAAGTACTGAGCGAAATGTTCCCACTTTGTTCGACCAATTTAATTTTACACAGTTTTACTCTTGGGGCTTACGAACTCACATTTTCGTGGTCTCTACATGAAAACGCATTGAAAATCGGGCGCGAACTTACAGGTTGTGTTTAGTGAAGTCCAATCTATCAAGTGAAAACTTTAATTCCTAAATCGTGCCATCCCCCTTTAACTAGCTGAGTATAAATAAAAATTCAGCCATTTCAATTTTCAATTTGATGGGTTGCTTTAGCTGAAAACCTCTATTTCAATTATGGGGTAAGTTTTTTAGTGTCAACCAGAACAATGAAATATAAGGAAGGTGAACATTACAATTAGCGAAATCAATATTAGTGACCAGCAACTGATGTCATCCCATTTGTTGATGCATTTTTGTTTGTTTCATATAATTATGTTTGGTATTCTTTTTTGTGTGATCTTAATTTTTCTGGTTCATAGGTTGGTAGGTTGATGGTCTCTGTGTGTGTGTATGTAGGAAAACATGATAGTTCAATTGCTGGGTTGGAACTTTGGTATCAATTAATGCGGCATGCTACCGAGATTTGCAATTTGAGTGCATTTTATAAAAGGTTTACAAGTATTTTAAATTTTAGGTATATACATTAGGTCTATTTTGAGTTAGGATGTCTTTTAATTTTATCTTTGTACTTGTTGGTTCAGAAAGCCTTCGGCCAAAAAATATGTTGGTTTGCCGTAACGATGGACAAATATTAGGGTCGTTCTGTCCAGATTTTTAATTTTTTAAGATGACCCTCACATCACACTGTTTTGCTCTAAAATGAATACAACATGCTATGACATAGCAAAGATCTTTTATTTTACTTGTTGTACTGTAGTTGTTTTTTTTTGTCTTGTTTTGATGTTTTTCATCTTTGTGTTGATAAAAAAAAATATTTATATTTTTAATTGTAATGAAAATCATGGGTCGGTCGGCAGATTAAAAAAAAATTGTGCTAATTTGCATAATAATTTTTGGGTCGGCAGGTTTTTATGGAAGCAGAGCTGGATCACTGATTGAGGCTAGTCAAGCTATATTCTCTAAAGTTAAAAGATTTAAAAAAATAAATATAATTATTAGTACTTATGTGTCTTCCATAGTACTTCTTTGGGGAATGGAGGGGGAGGGTGACTAGGGAAAGAACAAAAAATATCACTATCAATGATTCAAAATATTTGATATTTGCACGAATAGCTTAGTGAAGGACAAGTCTGTAGAATTCTCATAAGTTACTTTTTCCAACTGACGAATTGAAGATATGTTAGGGTACCTGTACTTGTTTATTTTGTCAATTTTCTGATATAGCAAATCACTGATAGTGCCTTTAACTGAGATTTCAAAAAAGGAATTGGAATTGGGAGAAATAAACATGTCAGTCTGTGATACTTACCCACCGATATTGCAATGGTTATCTCTCCTAGTTGGGTGTATGTGCCGACAAGGTCTTGAAGGTACTCAGGTGAATGATAACGACTGAAACAAACACATTTGAAAAAGTTGAGGTAGTGAAATTGGTCCAAAAAGTGCACAGGACTTTTTTTAAAGAAAGGTGTTATTTCATAACCCTTCCCCATCTGTTTTGTTTTGGATTCACTTGATATCCTTGAGAAGTTATTCCCAAGATCCCCCTCCTTTTTTCCTTTCTCCATCTCTGAACTTCTTTTCCTTTTGATTTTCCCAAACTTTTCCCAGTAGCATAAGCTGTCCCATTCAGACTCATCTAGAGACATTGTGCCCGCACTCTGAGTGTTACAACACCGGAGGAACCTGTGGGGGTGGGTTTTTTTTTTTTTTTTTTTTTCTCTCCTAGTTGGGTGTATGTGCCGACAAGGTCTTGAAGGTACTCAGGTGAATGATAACGACTGAAACAAACACATTGGAAAAAGCTGAGGTAGTGAAACTGGTCCAAAAAGTGCACAGGACTTTTTTTAAAGAAAGGTGTTATTTCATAACCCTTCCCCATCTGTTTTGTTTTGGATTCACTTGATATCCTTGAGAAGTTATTCCCAAGATTTCAGTTGGTTCCAATCTTGCATTTTCATGTTGCATTTTGTGATTGCACAAACAAATTTATGTTTAAACATACTTCCCCCTCCTTTTTTCCTTTCTCCATCTCTGAACTTCTTTTCCTTTTGATTTTCCCAAACTATTCCCAGTAGCATAAGCTGTCCCATTCAGACTCATCTAGAGACATTGTGCCCGCACTCTGAGTGTTACAACACCGGAGGAACCTGTGGGGGTGGGAGAAAAAGGGCCATGCCATCAGCCCCTCCTCTTTTGAAAGTGGAGGGCCCTGCCCCTACCTTTAATCTTAATTCGGGGCTTATCATAGCCTGCACGAGAAAACGATAGTAAAGTATTGAAAATTTGCACAGATAAAGTGACCCTCCACTTTGAAAATTTTTTTTCCCCGTTTCCGCCGCCGCATCCTGTTGCTACTGTGTATTAAGCGCTGCTTATCTTTTCAACCTCTTATTCTTTCAAACAGTATTGTGCTAAGCTTATCAAATTCACTTTTGTAAAAATCGATATGATCTAACCTGCCAAAAACTTTGGCCACTTTAATGGACAACAGCAGGCCCATAACCAGTGGTGGGGTGGCTGAAGGGGCAAAAACACCTTAAAATGGCTCACAAGGCCACAAAAACAAAAAATCGATTTCATATGTGAATCTAACCCAAAAATTAGGTTGTTTTATTCGATTTTGGTTGAAAAAAGGTTAATATTTTTAAAAAAAAAAAAAAAAAGGTCCACTTTTGCCAATTCCGCGCACCCCCCCCCCCCCCCCTTTCGGGGAAGGAAGAATTTTTGGGAAGTACCCCCTGTTGAACAAAAAATCACATAAAATACAATTTGCCTCACATCTAACTTGAATTTGGCAATGAAGTATCAACTTACAAACATAAAAATATATCTATATAAATTAAAAATGTTTGTTTATTTTGAACATAACCAGTGGCGTAGCAGCTTTTTTTTTCAGCAGGGGCAAAGGGGGGGGGGGCCATATATTTTCAGGGGGCAAGCATATATTAAAATTTTGTTAGTATATGTTGACCTCTGTAATTCACTAATTTTTCGAAAGGGGGAAGAGGGGTGGAATATTCCCACTTGGGAAGCTGCCCCCCTGGCCCCTCTCTGTCTATGCCACTAACATTTAAACTTACTCTTGACACTGAACAAATGATCATTCTTTAATCATTGTAATGATTGTATGGAGAAAAAATGCATTCTTATAGGCTAATCAATGCACACATAAACACACTAAGTTTTTAATTTTGCCATAAAAGTGGGCCAAACTTGTTTTAAAGATTAGCACAAAGCGAATTTGACCAAGTCCTTCTATCATTAACAGAACCATTGTAGAACTAATAACATCCGGTTCCAGTAAACTGATTCTGTAAGGTAACTTTGTACCATCATGGACATGTACCATGGACCAATAATTATGTTTTGGTGATGGCAGCAAAGGCCTAGTCGCCCATGGCCAGGGATTGACACCATCACCCCCTATTGGATTTATGAATGGAATCTACCACTTCATTTTAATATCTGCTATAGTTAGAAAAAAAAATATGGAAGAGACCAAATTTGCCTCCTCAAAATGCCTTGGCAACCGTCCTTCTCTCTCTCTCCCCCCCCCCCCCATTTGAAAAGGTCTGGTTGCACCACTGGCTATGACCCGCTCACCTCCCCGCACCCTTTTTTAATCCCTAGTACAAGGACCTTTACGGGTCGTTTATTGACAATTGGTCGTCGGCACGACTTCGTAATGTGAAATCAAATATTGATAATGACTCTTCAGACATGCCCAAATTTCAGTATGACTTCCGTTGTACTAAAAAACCCCTAGTGTTCAGTTTTAGGAGTTTCACCCCGGGAGTTTTTTCACACATTCCTCCAACTCTCGGACTTATCATCTCACTTAAAATTTCCGAGTTAAAACAATATCAGTGCGTTGTATTCTAAGCTGCACTTCTCCCCTCACAGGTCCGCCGCTGCTCACAAGTTTTAGAGCCTGAAGGGAACATCCTAGTATACCCCCCCACACCCCCCCCCAGCCTACTCATAGTGGTTTTTCTTTTATGATGCATCCACATCATCCACATGTCATCATTCACTGATATTAACATGCTAAGATATCGAGTTATTAAATGAATGTCATCATCAGTACCTATTCATTATCCAGTAATACTTACCGACAAGTCCCAAAGCAGCCCATAGTCTGCATGGACCATGACCCCATCACGTTGCGCCATTTGTATCGGGCGGCTCCGGCGTACTTCTTTGGCGCAATGCACAAGGGTGGATTCATATCCAGGTTCTGTTGAAAAACACAGAACCCTATAAAAGAAGTCATGATGACAGTGAATCCAACAACTACTGAAACATCTTGCTATTTTAACAAGTCTAACCAAATTACTACTCCGTTAAGTAAATCTCATCTTCTGCCTGCCATCAAAAAATATCTTCGCCTTGCAGCCACATAGTTTCATA
Source organism: Ophioderma brevispina (assembly GCA_023653785.1). NCBI lineage: Eukaryota > Metazoa > Echinodermata > Ophiuroidea > Amphilepidida > Ophiodermatidae > Ophioderma > Ophioderma brevispina. The sequence continues at coordinate 20,050 of JAMKCH010031106.1, read as the reverse complement.
GCATAGCGTCAGCGCAAGCATTAGAGATTTTCCTAGGAACGATGCAGTGCTTCAGTGGTGAACTGAGTGGCCATCCAAATATCATCCTGCCAGTCCACTACACTCTGATGGTTCGTTTGTTAATATAACCAGCCTAACGACCTACCAAGTAGTCGAGATTGTATTTGCATCATTGTTTTATAGCTTCGAGTGCCCGTTTTCATTACAACCCGGGGACCTTAACACAAAAAATTAACCGCATATCCTGTCACATTGATGACCGCACGTGTTCCCTCCCCACTGCTCATCACCCCCGATCCCCCAATCCCCCTCCCCGCCAACCCCGCCTCCCAAATGAACTGACGGTCCAGTGTGCCTAGTTTTGGTGCTGGGGTATAACAGCGTCCTACGTCCTGACAGCGTCTGGAGTTTATGGAGGAGGACCCAATGCGCCCATCAGATCATCCGGCACCCCCTTTTGCTCCCCCCCCCCCCTCCTATTTGCCAATATATTTATTATTAATGGAGTTCCCACAGAGAAAGAACCGAAATGTTCAGCAAGTTTTCACACCCAAAGATCCCATTTTGAACATCCTTGGTATATTTCCTCTTTCGGTCCTGCCCTCTGACTCCAAGACACTTTTTTCTTCAAATGAGTCCCCTAGGAAGCTAGTTTTCTAGGCCCAAAACTAACCGACTGGGGGCGGGGCAAGTAGATGCAAGTTTCCAATGTGGCTTGAAAACGCGGGGGAAGATGGACCAAATGTTCCCATCTCTCTTTTTTTTTTTGGGGGTGGAATTTTTGGTTTTCAGTCATGTTTCCTCCCCACCTGACCGCACTGTCAAGGGCTTTTTGGTCTCCCCTTGACCCCATAGTTTTGAAGTATAACTCTGAGGCTGACTGGGGCTAAGCCCCCTCCCCCCCCCCATTGTGACAATCTCCCCAAACCTATTTAATTTGGGCCACATTAACTGCCATCAACCATTGTCTTCACATGTAAACAAATCGCGCTCCTATTTTTCATCACAGTCTATTTTTTTGCACTGTTGTAAATTGGAAATCAGTCACGGTTTTTTTCGTAAGATCCTGAGGTGGCTAAGCGTACACGCCACTCCGTATTATCATTTTTTTGCTTTGTTTTACTATTAGAGAGTCGGGATCCGTCCTTTTTTAAGGTCTATAAACAGCCATAACTGGCCTCTTCAAGACCGCTTTAACATGCTTCTGTTTTTTTATTACAAAGAAAGTTATAAGGTGTTAATATGTAGGCCTATAACCTAGCAATTTAGATACAAAATGGGCATTTTGATTTGGAAAAAAAATTGACTGTGAGGGTTAATGAAAAGTGGTAATTTTCACAAAGCGCATTTCGATCCCGTCAATACAGAATTGGTTGGAGGAAATTTTTTATCGAGAGACTTACTGGAAATTGTTTGTCCTCGCCAACCCGGGTGTTTTCCCTCTGGCATGGCGCATGACGCCAATGCCTGTAGGCTTTACTTTTTTTTTCCCAACACTTTTTTTTTGGACCCGCCAATGGCATGTAAGGCTTTCTTTTTTTTCAACAACAGTTGTTTTTTTTTTTGTACCACCCTTATACGGCACACAAACAAACAAAAAGCAACATGCCCAAAATAGTGAGCGGCCATGTACAATTAATAGAGTTTTAGCAAAGCTTCCCAGTTGAAAATGTAAGCTCAGTTGCAATACACGCACTTACTACTTAGTATCTCGACTGTATCCGGCACAATTGTTTTTTCAATCTGGCAACACAGGCTGCAGACTTTGTAGGAGGCAATGTGGCATTTTTAGATCACGCGTTTTCAAGGTTATAAAGTTCGGTTGTTTGTCCTCAAGGGTTGCCAACATGTGTTTGACAATTTGTTTTTTACAACTTCCCTGACCTAATGAGGACAGTGTTTCAATTTTAATTATCTGACATGTCGAGCATAGCAAAGCCGATGGCGGCCTGGACAAGTCCTAAATTAAAGGTCGTCATTGTTTTTTTAACACTAACGCCAGCAACTATAACCCATTGCAATTTACGATCATCATTACAGACGAAACCACAAATAAAACGCGATAATAGGACGCTTTTCGCTCAGTGGCGGCGCCAGACCCCTCTTTTCTGGGGGGAGTGAATTTTTTTGAGGGAAGTGAAGATTCGTTGTGGGGGGGCAAATATCAAATTTGGAGATGTTTAACTAATTGTGGCCTAAAAGCCTCCAGATTTTGTCTTTTTGCGCCTCCCCCAAATTTGGTGAATTTGGCCCCAAATCGCTGGATTTTTGCCAAAATAGTCCCTCATTTTTCTGTCGGGGCCGGGGGGGAGGTGGGGGCAGGCAGAAAAAAAGTAATTGGGAGGGGGGGGGGGGGGAAAAGTCTCCCACTTTCTCCACCCCTGACGTCCGGCTTGGCGCTTGTCATCCGCCACTCTGATCGGTCCCTGCTTTCCTTATCTATTTTTATCTATCATGCATGGTTGCATGCCCATGGCCCATATAGTCCTACTACGACTTCGTCACGATCGGACGATTGCCTCCCGGACTATTGCACGTGTTAGGAATCAGTGATCACTATATTCATGTAGATGGAAAAATGCACTTTTTAATATGTAGAACAAATTCTCCATCTACAACGATTTCAAATCAAATATTTAATAATTTTTTAGGTTTTTTCTTTTTTTAAAAATTATTTAAGTTCACTAACTACATTTTGGAAATATAGCCTCTAAAAAAACCAAAGTTGAATAACGCCGATAATCTTGAAAAAGTATGAAAAAAATCACTTTAGTGGATCTAAAAAGGGAGCCATTATCTTTTGAGGTATCATAGTCGGGGGTGTCACCGTCGCCCGGTCCCCCCCACCCCCCCCATGTGTTTGCTCTTCTATTTTTATCTGTATGCACCTTCAATCTTTTCTTAGTTAGCTAATTTTCAGACGTTATTACATACGTTAGTCTGTATATTGGTAATTGGTCCTACTTTTTGAAAATCCAAAAAGGACAGAAGACAGAACGTTTGCACGTATTGGTGTATGTTACTTTGTTGCCTTTTTGCATTGCTGAGGACACAAATTATGTGGACTTTTGTCAACGGTTTTGGATAAGGGAGCGGTGTTTGGAGCTATAATTTATTATGTTATGTGGTTAGAAGTCTATCTCCAGGCCGACAGGCTTGTTGTGTTTTGGGTGTGGAGGAAGAAAGGTTGTCTTTTTGGATGAAATTTCAAGAAATTAAAGTACATCTACAGACTTGTCAAAATGGAAATTCCACTTTCCTAGAATGGGGATTATCATGGTGAAGGAAATGTATAATGAGTAATGACCTGAGGGAGACAGAGGTGTGAACTAAAATGTAAAAAAAATATTGAAATCTAAGGCATATGGCGATGGTTTTTTTTAACCAGAGAATGTTTTTAGGATTTTTATAAAGAAGGCTATAAGTTGTTGTTTGTATCGGACCCGAATGTTACCGTTTTTTTGCGAGAATGGTTTTGCTACTTTCATTGTGGACTGAAGAATGTGTAAGAAATATAGGATCAAATCCAATATCCCCTAATACATTGTGCCAATAATCCTGAATACGTTGGTATAGCAGAATCCGGGTGACAAAAACCTCAACTAAGTAGTCCCTCTTTGTTGTGGGATATGGCATTGTGTTGTAGGATATATGTGAGATAAGTGCATCATAATCTTTTTTCTATTACCTCTGCTGCCCATTATTGAAAAGCAGCCTTCTATTGTTCAGTTTACGCCCATTAATTCTGCACTAATGGGTCGCCAATGCATTTTCTTATTACATGAAGCTGTTTTTAGGTATTAGAATAGAAAATAAAGGGTTTGCATTATCATCTGATGGCCATAATTTATCCTCGGCCATAAAGAAAAACGTTTGAATGGGCTCGGCTGCGCCCGCCGCATTTCATTTATTTTTCTGACTCGGGACACATTATTCGCCCATAAATGACACTGCAACCTTTTAGGGTGGTCTTATTATGTGTCCTTGGCCACTTGAAGCGCTCCAGGGGCTTCCTCTGCTATTTGGCCTACTGTTTTTGTCCTAATTGACATGTTCCTTTTGCTAACTAATTAATAAAAATTAATTAATTTGCTTTTGGTGTTGGACAGATTTAGTTATAATCCCAAAAAAATGTTGTAATGAAAAAAAAAATAAATCATCTCCCAATATTGATATCTTAAACATGACATGCTGTCAATATAGTTATTTTTGAGGTATTTGGAAGCCCATGTTCATGCAGATTGGAAATGGGAAGGCTGTTGTAAAAATATAAAATAATGAATAATACTATCAGAGAACGAGCTATGGGAGTGAGGGGGTAAGGGTGGGAACCTCAACTTTTTATATCATAGATAGGCCTATAGGCTATAACCTACAATTAAATCAATTGGCCCAATTAGTGCCAGGGGTACTTATGGGACATTTCAATAAACGTTTATTATGTAAAGGATATACACGAGTTAGTCTCCGTTCGTGGCTGAGAATTGGCTGAGGGCGTAGCCCCGAAGCCATTCTCACCCACGAATGGAGAGTTTACGAGTGTAATATCCGACTTAACACACATCTGGGAGGTCACCCTATTGCTTTTTTCGCTCCATTATTTGCACGAATGGAGGTTTTTTGAAGTTAGTTGCTCATTCCACACCAGATAATCAATTACCGATTAAAGCCGATAATGCATTCAAAGGTTGGAGGAATGTTGTGAATTAAGATTCTTTATAAAACGCATACTGTACAAACATTCTGTGAGTGTATAATGATGAGATTAGGTTCAATATTGATCGCATTTTCAAGTCCCCGCCTCAGCATTTCGTACTGCAGCTTTCATTGTTGGTATAGGTTCGTAGTTGATGTGTTGTCACAGTTTGCTTACAGAGTTGATGTACATTTATATTCGATACTAATGAGCTAGATAGCGTTCGTTAAAATAACAACTGAAAGCTTGATGACTTGGTTATCTTACCAAACCATCGAGCGGCTTTGCCGCAGAGTAATTTAACCAAGTCATCAACTCGAATCTTTTATTTTCACGAACGCCATCATAGCGAATTGATATATATAATACACCTTAGTATGATATATTAATAACATTTTAAAACATTTTTTTTTTTGGTTTAAAACATAGCTGAATTTGATTGATAACGAAATGAATTTGTCGCAATTTAAATTTAACACAATTTTAAAAACACTTGTTCCTTGTCACCATCCATTGACGAGCGTTAACCAAACCAAATGTGTTATATTATTGATTGCTCTGGCCAGTAACCTTCCATTAACCTAGATGGTTGATTTGTATCACGTTCTTTCTTAATCGAAGCAAGATGACGAGGTTTTGGTTTATCCTTGGAGTATGAATTTGATGAAAGAAATCAACCAAGCCCAAACGTGCAAATAAGCACTATTACCCTATTCATATCCCTAAACCCGACGCTGATGTAGTATATTTCTAAATAGCGTTATGTGTATCGTGATTGTACGAACATTGTGGAAACAGATTTGATTCAAAGGGAATGACTGGCGTAGGATGGGTAGCTTCTGCAATTTTGATCTCAAGAGGTTTAAACTGACTTATTTACCTTTTTTGTCGGGGGGGGAGAGGGGGACCTTCTATATCACCCAGTGGGTGGGCGATCACCCTAAAAATTTTATTGGGGTAGTTTCTGTTGGTTGTTTTCATTTTTGTCTTCTTGCAATTACCCTTAAGGAATTGCCGTGCTGCATACAAATTTAGATGACAGTATGAAAAATAAATCTGCATATCTGAATAATCTCATATATTGGCTGCTGTAGAAAATAATAATTGTGTCATGTCTATTTTATAGAAAAGTTTCATGAAAAGCATCAATTTGAAAGTTCATTTACGGTAAGCACACCGCCGCTATATTTCTAAATACATACGTTGCATAGTACACCATAGATTTGTACCTTAAAGTTGCCATCAATATATATACAGATCGCGCCGCTATATCAAATTGTCATAACATTGTATTTCTAAACTATCACCGGACCTCGCGTTCAGTTTGACCCCAGCTGCCGAGTGTGCTGTTAATTAAAAATAACAAGCTCTAGAGCTGTGATTAAAAATAACCCAGTAGCCCCTCGAACCCGATTCCGTAGGAGCTAACGCACGGAAACAATAGATAAAACAACAAGACGTCTAAGCCACGAGAAGTGTTATTTGAGTACTCGTATTTACTCATTATCCTGTTGATAATATAGAGTGATCCTGCTAATGATGAAATTACCCCGGTAAAAATGTGTGTAAACGGAATACAAAGTGGATATGACCCTTATCTTGGAATTACAATCTAAATGCACTTGCTACTTGAGGATGTAATATATTTTATGTATTCTGATCATGATTCGTTGTTCAAAATGAAATAACCTGAATGTGGATGGATAGGAATCATCCAAAAGCTGATCTGAGGGAGTTAAATGGAGTGTACCGAGGATGAGGATCTGTACATTACTGTAATCCTCCATAACCCAGATATCCAGTAAATGCCGATGGCGAACATAATTCGGGAATATACTGATCGACTAATGGCCTCTATATATGGGACAAGATTTCATCGGTAATTGTGGGTATTTTTCTCCCTGGATATTCCAAGGATTAAATATGAACTGGTATAGTGTGAAAGTGCGTGGTCTCGTTTTTTCCTATAAGGCCAACAATATGTCGGCTTTACGGTCGCATACAGGTTTTCAAATCGCATTTTTACCACACATTCGTTTTTTCAGGAAGTTTTTGGGGCGAGGTAGCCTACGGGCTACCCGCCTATTCGCTTGGGGTTTTGACCTACTTTTCAAATACAGTGTTGCGAAAATATTCCCGTGCGGTTATATCCTCTACAATCTACATATAATGATAGTTTATGAAATGTTGTGCAATTACCTTCATATGGATATGTACTCAATAAGATAGTCCCAGCGAAAACATGAAACGTACATTTACAAAAAGATAGAATGTTCAAAGAGTAGAAATACCAAGCGAGCACACTTCCCTACATGCTTCCCGTCATGAGCGGTGTGGATCAAAAACACGACGGGGTAAACTAAAAATAAAAACTGAATATAGAGGGCGTAACAGGAACAGTGAGGGTGGCCAAGAATCCCAAATTTAGACATTGCCATGTTTTAACACGTAAAAACTAATATTTGACCGAAAAATTAATGAAATTAGTATGTTGTCAAGGAATATTTTATTTTGTATTTTTACAATATTTGCTGGTTAACAGCGCCTTTAAATCGTTATGAGTGCAATTGAATACGGATGCTTAAAGAGTGATGGCCCGATATAAGGACATGAAGTTTTTTCATCTTGATAGATCGGCCTTCACCCCAAACCCCATCTTTAAAGTTTCGCCCCAATATTTCAATCTATTTGGCTGTGATAGTAAAAACGTGATTTTGTAAGCCCATAGAGTACTGTTGGTACAATTTATCTTGGTGGACCAAAATGGGGGCACATTTCGTCGCTTCGCTCATAACTTCCAAACTCAATATCCTTTTGTGCCCTAATATTTCACAGGGTAAATGAGAAAATAGTAGGCTTTCTTATGAATACCAAATGTTTACTACTTCCGATAAATCTTGGGGGGGGGGGGGGGGGGTTCCTTGGTGTCGTGGGGGTGGGCTGGGTGTGGTGTTGGTGCGTACTTTTGAGTTAGTTGTTGTGTGTGTCTTTTTTTTTTTGGTTTTCTTAGTGGGTCTTCTGGGAATGAGGCGAATTAGCGATCGGGCCATGGTACCTTTACACGTTTGGCACCAACATGCAGCAAGCCGTGGGCTATATTATATGTGGCTATATCAACATAAATAAAAATTCCTTTCAAAAGGAAAGGGTCGAGTCAAGAGGAAATAGCCATGTAATTGGTATGTGACGGTATTAGTAGATGATTGCTTAGTTTGTATACTTTAGCCAACGTCATATGATATAAAAAAAACTCCTTCATTTCTTTGTAGGTAAATTCAGGGTACACTAATGCTGGGAATCACTAAGAAAATGTCCATTTAAAGTGACCGGAGGAGAATTTTTTAGGGATACCGATTTCTCTAAAATTTCACTGAATCAGTTTTGTAGACCACCCACCGAGAACATTTCTAAGATTTATTGAAAGAACGTGCAAAGAAACCGCAAACCTTTTTGAACTTGCCCTCTATCTGTAATTGTTCCCTATAGAAAACCATGCTTGACTTTCTGTTTTCTGGTCGTGCACGACAAAACTACTAAATCATCATCTTAAGTACATACAGAAGGCGTATTCGTCTTATTCAACTTCAGTTGATTCTAATACATTGGTAGCATTTCAAATATGGAAAAAAACGGTGTTCGATAAAATTGGGGCGCTCTTTCTGGAAATCTCCTCATGTGCTCTTGATGTTATGATAAAAACGTTTCAAAATTTTTTTTTTAACCCGGTTTTTTTTTATATTAAAATTGCTTTTATTAAGGGAAGGCTTAGAGGAAACGTCAAGGGTCGGGTTTTGATTGCTAGCCACCTTTTAATGAGGTTCGAAATTTTTTGCTGCATATGCTAGTACTGTTGAGTTGATCATGATGAAAATACAACTCATCTACTATTATATTTATGACATGGTTGAAAAGTGCATTACTTATTACATACAGTGGCAGAGTTTTATTGTGCAAACAGATCTGCAAATCAATGTATATGTAAACTTATTTGGTCACCCAGATTTCTTGTTTACTTGGGTTTCTTTCCAAATTGAAAGCAACCTTTGTCTGTGTGTGTAACCTTTGACCCTCAGACTTGTTCTTTGCTCAGGGTACGTCCTTTTGGCATTAATCCGGCATTTGTATGCAAATTGATCTCCACAGATGCTTTTGATTTTTTGGGTCCCCTGAAACCGGATAATAACCCGGGGGCTGTTTTCTCCCTGTATGCCAAACATCAGCTCCAATAGGTCAAAGTGCGTCAAAACGCAGTCGGACAGACAGATCTAATTTTTAGTAGTACTCGTGGCATTTCCCTTCCCCCCGTTGTGACTGACCTAGATGCGTGTAACCTTTGATCTCAGTTTTTTTTTAATTAGATATAGATAGATTGCAGTTGCATACTTCTTATAAAATTGATCTTGACGCTTCAATACGGTAGATGCAGGTAAGATGTCCATGAGAACGAATGTTTTAAGGTTGTATATGAATTGAAATAGTGCAATGTAGGATGAACTTTCTGAAAAGACATTTTTGAAAAATTTTAAGTCTTTTGGTGACAGATGTACAATTTAGAAAATAACGAAGTCATTGACAATGTTTCTGAACTTGGGAGCTTTACATTTTGGGAATGCTTTATAATATTTATTGATCACTTGGGTACGTGTCCGAAGCCTGTAAAATACTTTTACGGGCCGTCGGAATGCAAAATATCCGGAATTACTTCTTCTAGTTCTGCTGTTGAGTCTGCAGTGGTCAATCGTTGATTGTTTTCCCTAATAAGGTGTAGTATGTTTCTATAGTATTTTGATTGGTCACATTTTCCTTTAAAAATCCGTGAATTAAAGGGAGATGAGCCCCTATTCACTCTGTGTTTAAATATTACTTCATTTAATGCCTCGGCTAAGTATGTGCAAAAAGTCACAAAATCACCTGCAAAACTCCCACAAAAAGTCTCTTATTATCCCTTCCCATACCTTTTTACCTGGGATATTTCCCCTTGACTCGCCCTTTCCTTTTTAAAGGATTTTTATTTCATTTATTTAATCGTGGCCGACTAAAAAATGTCGCGGTAAAAGTTTCATACGATACCCGCCTTTAAAAATTTAACAGGCCTTTTTTATTTATGACAACACTCATCACGAACACTCTAAACCTAAACCTAGCATTTAAAACAAAAATGGTTTCATTGCAACATGAAAACCTGTGTAGCGCATAGCCTTATTGACTTAAAGTGCAACGAGATATTTTGAGGCACCCAAATATTGCGCTAATAGTAGTTCTATATAAGATAAACCAATATATATCTTTACCTTGTATTTCGCTACAGAAATGCCTTAAAAGAGGAAAATGAGATTTTGATTGATTATATTTCAATGTAAAACCATAGGCTTAATTAGTTCTTTTTGCCCTTAAGAATTTAGAATTTCACAATTTTTGTACCAAAGAACAATTTCTCATCTAATATCCTTTAGATGGGGATTTTTTTGATGGAAAGCCTTACATCATGGCAAATCAGTCTGTCTGATTTTTTAGAACGCCTATTGAAATCTCTCGTTGCACCTTTAAATGGCTCTATAGAAAAGCTCTTTTGATTGTTTCTGTCATCTGTCACGACAGAAAATCAAAGCATACTAAATTATCATCTTATACATAAAGACGTTGTATTCAGCTTATTATTCACATTCATGTGTGATTGAATATGTACAGGCATTTAAAATAAGCAAAACTCAGGTTCGAAAAAATGGGGCGCTGCTTCCCAGAAATTCCTCTTTTAAAATGGAAAAAAAAATGAAATTTTACTCCGCATAATTTCCAGGAACAACCTGAAATTCATGCATATACTTTACACACATGTCACAAGAAAAATACTATGATTATTATTTAATCTTAGATCAAATAAACAGGGAACCACAATTAAAACATATAAAGAAAACGCCACAATATACACAGAACCAGCAAGTTTTCTGTTATATTGTGACAATAAAAAAACATACTGAACACAAATATTTTAGAAGGCCTACGTACACGATAAACACATGTTGACTGATAATGAAATAAAAGTAGATCAACCATTCATGAAATAAGAGATCCAACAAGTCAAATTTCAAAAAATTTTAAACACAAAGAATTTATATCGTTGAAAAATGCTTGCAATACTCCCAAGTCATACAAAATATAAAAGTACATTCGTGTGGCGATCATAACTACTTCACTAAACAATAACACACACACAACTAAAAAGGAACGAACCAAAAAATTAACGCGTTGAATGGGTATAACATCGTTATTTGCATGTGATTTTATCCAACGCAAATCTATTCTAAATTGTGCTCATATTGTCTACCTTCTTTGTATTGTGTTTTCCTGTATTGCGCGAATGGAGCGATGTATCCAATAATACGCCATCGTAAAACTTCGGCAAGCAGTCCGCTTTTCTGGAGTTACGAATGGCGTTTATTGTTACACTTTCCTCCATTGTCAAAACTAATGGAGCGAAAAAGCATAGGGTGACGTCAACAGATGTGTGTTAAGATGGAAATATATTGGACAAAATCATGCATTGAATATTTGTCATTGCACGGTGCGTATGTTAATGAGGGTACGCGGAGTGCTTTGAATGTTTACCGCGCGACGTTGATTGATTTCATTTTATGGGCGGTATGTGTATTTTGTTTTTTTTTTCGGTCAAACACTAATGCAGTGGATTTCATCACATATTTCAGATGTTCCTTGTAAAAATGTCTTCTGTAATACGTTTATGAATTAGGTGTAATATGTCTGTATGTTTTATTGCTCGTGCATTGCAAAAAATTAATGCACTTGCTTCAGTTTGACCATAACTCATACTGGCACCCGCCCCTGCGGGGCTTGTGCCTTATTCAAGTCATCAGCAACGAGCGCGCATGCATTGATTTGGGCAATTCCCTCTGAAGCTAAAAATATTCAGCCATTAACCTCTCATCAATGGTGGGGACAGAGGGATTCAGGATTCGAGGGTCCTAGTAAAGATAAAATAAAACTTGTACAATTATACTAAAACAGCACACCCCAAATAATTTATCCCATAAAACAACAAACCCCCCCCCCCCCAAAAAACTTAAAAAATCTGACACTCGTCCAGTCCCATGACCAGGATGGCAAGCCACGAGGTTATCGTTGGTCCGGTCACAATTTCGTTCCCACATGCGTGACATCAAATCGGCGTCCTCTTGGACTCCAGCCTCAACTCATGAGTTTTGGTTGTGGCTCGGGTTATGGTACTCCTCTACCTGAAAAAAAGGGGGTATTATAATGGCACCTCTGTAACTACCAACCAAGCAATCTACGGTACCTACCTGCTCATAAACTGTCCTCCTTACCTTCACTCCCAGACATGCACTGTCCTCTCCTCCCGCCTCTCCTGATCCACCCCCAAATCAGGACCTTAAACCCACACGCCTCGATCCACTGATGTCTACAACCCCATTCACCCTTCCCTTATCTCAGCTTCTCCATATCTCTAGACCCTCCCTCAAAGACAACAGAAAAGTTAATCTTCCAACTACCACCCTCCCCTCCAGAAAGCCTACCCAGAATCTATTCTCTTTTGACCCACCCCTATACCCACAAACCTCCCTCTCACTATAGCTCCCACCCACTGAACCTCCACAACATCCCATTACTTTGATCATCCCATACCCCACAACCTCCACCCACCCTTCTAGTCCTACTACTTTCCCAATCTTCCAAACCCCCAACTCCCAGACACTCCACAGAGACAGCAAGAAAAACCATGGGCTCACCACAACTGACAACCCAACCCTGGAAGCATCAATTACCTTCAACAAATATGTACAGTAGCGCAACTCTAGCTAAACTTTGACATAATAATCTCATTGAACTCCCCATTCCCAACAAGGTGTCGATAAATTGTCACAACTGAAATCCTTAAAGTAAAGCATGCATGAAATCTCAGCAAGAGTTGTAAGAGATAAGCAGAGATCCCTACCTTCTTTCAACATATCAAGAGTTAAATGATTTTTGATGTCATTATGTAAAAGTACGTTAAATGCTTCTTGCCACACAAGAATGACTTTATTTACCATACCAATGTTGCTGGAATGATTTAGGGTGTTATAGGTGTTCAGGTATAAAGTTTCACCCCAATTTTCAATCTGTTTTGAATTTGAGAGCTAAAAACATAATTTTAAGCCCACAAAGTACTGTGTAAAAATTAATATTGGTAACCAATATGGGGAACATTTTTCACGTCATAACTTCCAAACCAAAACCATCTTTACCCGAAGAGTTCCTAGGAGGGCAAATGAGATAAATGTTATCTTCAGATACCAAACTTTGACCATGTCGACAAATTTTGGGCTTTCTTAAATGCGGCTAATCATGGCCCTCTAAAGACACATCAGTGATATGCCAAAAAATCAAAGATACTAACTTTGCAGAAATACTTGAAGTGAGGATGTGTCTGTTTATAATTCTCTTCGTAAGCTAGTTTTCCCAACTGCAAAAAAATTGACAGAGAAGGAAGAAACCCCAATGTCCAATGCCACGGAATCCTCCATTCGTTAATGTTGATGTACATGCATCCGTTTATGGGCTCTATGTACTATGATTATAGATATTTCTGTTGAGTAAAAATTTTTTCCGTTCTTTCTAGGTCCAGGCTAGGTCGACTCCAGAGGGTGCATTGACCCAATCCCACAATATTCAACCAGTTTTGGGAAATGTGTCACCTCAAATAGGGTCATGTGATCCCACAACAAACCTATTCGTAACCACATAAAACCAAAGAACTGACTTTATGCTCATGTTGGCCGCACCAAGGTGTTAAGTAGTACTACTTGCGATTTTTTTTTTAGCATGATCATGAAATGTCCATGGTTCTTAAAACTCTTGGAACTGTGTTATGTTCAAATCCCAAGTAACTGGACCTTTGTTTAGTAGCACAAGATAGGATACATTGCAGATGCATCAGGGATTGTTCAAAACACTCTCTGGTCCTACTCGTGTCATTTGATATCAAATTGAATTTCTTTACAGTGAAAATGAACCTCCCTGAAATATAGACCCTATACTACATATTTGATTTGTTTAAGAGATAATTAATTCTACAAAGTAATCGAAAAAAGCCAATGAAATAATGATGAACAACTGCAAATAGTTTGCTACAAATCTGCATGTTTTAGAATTGTAATGAGTCCTTAAAAGCTTCACATTATCACTATCATATATAATAGTCAACTTCACAGGCAAGGATTGAGGCAAAGATAGACCAATTTGTTATCAATGTTTAGTCTGTAGATTGGAATTGTGGCTACTTTTGAAAATCCAAAATGTGCTGACGAAGACAGTAAGTGTGCACGTATTGGGGTAGGTACTGCCTTTTGCATTGTGAGAAAAATTGAACTTGTCAACCATTTTGGATAGAGGAGCGGTGTTTAAGAGTCTATAATGGATATGTTACGTTTGAAGTCTTCTCCAGGGCCGAAAGGCCTTTTTTTGTTTTTTTGTGAAGGAAAAAGGTGGATTTTTGGATGGATTCTGAGGCAAGTTATTTCAAGAATGAGTACATCTACAGATTTGCCAAAGTGGAATATTCCATGTTCTTGTTTTGCTCGTATCCACAGTCCATTGGTAAAAAAAAGAAAAAAATTCCATGTTCCTAAATGTGGGATGTATCATATTGAGGAAATGTATAATGAGTATCTCGGGAGAGGTGGTGAATAAAATGTAAAACCAGACAGTCCTTAAAAAGCCAATCTTCTGCTTTATTGCACAATATGTTGAAATGAAACACAAATTGATTTTTGTAAACACTATATTTGTAATGAATACTATACAAAGGCCATCAATCATAATGATCAACCTTTCTTGTGAAAACAAAATAGGCATTCAGTTTCTTTACTTTTTCTGATAGATTCTGGTATCATTTTGAGTAGAAATCGCAATTGCATGGAACACAACTTCAGTTTACCATATTTCCCTTTTAAAGGGATCTTTATCCAGTGCAAAGGCAAAATCACTTTGTGTAGCATACACCTGTCATACATTGCTGTACAAAAGTTGTGCCTGTTACCACACCATTAAATATTATTCTGCTTATGAAATAGTTCCATGCTATCATTGTTAATTATACATACAAACAATGTAATTCCTTACACAATTGTATATTATAACATGGAAGTATTATTTTGGATATAATTGGCGATAGAAGTCCTTCTAACGTTTAATTTGTCAAGTCAAATTTTGCCATCTGACCCAACCAATCAGAAAAACTGTTACAAGCTACCTCTTAGGTTAGGACTAGTCTCATTTAGTGCAAGCAGGGATGTCACTATCACTAGTGGCGCAAGTGGGTATGTAATCACTGACTATGTGCCATTCCTGGAAACTGAGACTCTTGTAATACTCAACCAGTATCAGTAACATCTGAGAAGGTGTAAACAATAGATGGGGTGTTTCACCAAAAGAACTGAGTACCACTGCATGAGGGTTGGTCCATTCAGGATTAATTCTTCTGCCTGGCAGAAAAAAATATTGGAAATCTGAAGGCAGCTGGGGATGATTTTTACAGAGACATTTTCGATGTGTACGAAGAGGCTTTAAATTGTTGTTGTTTGTATTGACCCAAAAAAATGTTAGCCTTTTTGGAGATGGTCTTCCTTGCATTTGGACTGGAAGAATGTACAAGAATCAATGTATCAATCCAATATTCGCACAATGCATTGGTGTCAAATTATTTAAATAACTGCTGGTGAATACTGTAGAAACATCGCGATCTATATAGGCAGTCTAATACTCATCTATTGTGCTTTATGGGATATGGTGAAATTGATTAATGATCTAATCTCATATTGTGGCCTTTTAATCATGCTTTAATGATATGTGTAAATGCTTTATGGATGTGTAACAAAATCCAATATCCCCTAATACATTATGACATTATCCTTAATACGTTGGTATAGCAGAAATCTTTTACAGATGTGATGTCAAACCACATCTAAGTTCCATATTGTGTTATGGGATATGATGTCTTTGTGAAGGATATGCCTGAATTCATGCATCATAATCCCTTTAATTGGCCTTGGCCCCCTTTAAAGCGCTCCAGGGGCTTCTCTGCTATAGGCCTACTGTTTATTGTCCTAATTGACAATGTTTCCTTTTTGCTAACTAATGGATAAAAAATAAATTAATTTTCTTTGGTGTGGACAGATTTATTGAATCCACAAAATGTTGTAAATTAGAAAAATCCAGCCCAATTTGATATCTTAAACTGACATGCTGTCAATATATAGTTTAATTTTTTAGGTATTTGGAATACCATGTTCCTGCAGATTAGAAATGAAAGGCCGGCTGTTTAATGAAGGATTATAAAATAGAATAGTTTGACATACCAGATAATGAGATTATGGTAGGGGTGTGAGGGGGGCACTCAACGTTTTCAGGTGCTTAATAGTGTGGCCCGACTTTTGTAGCCAATATCTTTAGTTGTACATTAATTAGGGTCCAAAATGTTCGGCAAAGACAGTAAATTGTTTACGTATTGGGGGTAGGCACTGCCTTTCTCATTGTGAGTGTAAATTGAACTTCTGTTCAGGGGGGAGGACAGCCACCGAACAGCAACGCAAAGTCCAAATCGCATCAACAATCACGGGCGGCGAACTCGAAGTGCTAAGTCCCCTTTCAAAGACTTAACGGTAAAGGAGGCGCTATTACGCGTATAGACGGTTTACCTCAGACTTGCCTAAAATCTAGGCCTGGTCACGAATATTTAATCTATGACCGTGATTGTAACTTACACTATTTAACAGCGGGGTTAATCCACTAACCCGACGGATTTTTGAAGTCAAAATTTATCCCTTATTTATCATGATATTACTAAAAAAAAAAAGGGGGGAAAAAAAAAGTATTGAACTAGGGTTTAAGAGGAGATTTTGTAATACAACCGAGACACGGCTACCAGAGTAAATGCACGTAAGCAGTTCCACAATTACCGTTTGCTGGAATCCCCAAAGCCCAAATTAAAAAAAAAAAAAAACAATCCCCCCCCCCCCTCTTCTTTACTGTTTTTCGATAGAGGACGGTGTTGGAGCTGATAACTGGATATGTTTATGGTGGAAGTCTTCTCAAAGGGCCGAGGCTTGTTTTATTTGTTTTTTTGGAAGAAAAAGGTAATTGACGAATTGTGAGGCAGTTGTTTTCACAAATTGAGCGTTTTGTTCGTTTTCCGCCCTCGCCCAATGTGTAATGTTGTAAATAGGAGGTCATTATTTGCTGAAAACTTAGTAACGTGTGATGTGCAACGCTCTATAGCGGAAATAAAGGGCCTGTATGATTTTTAGCTGATTGGGAAATTACAATTAGAGCTTTGTAATGTTTTTTATTCTTTTATAGGCTATAGGAAAAACAGTTTCATGATGTATGTGTGAGTATTTGCTTGCTTTTTTATTCTCGGTAATATACCTTTTCTGGCTAATTAGACAGTCCTGTCAATTGTGACCTCGATCTGTCTTCCATCCGCCTGTACCAGTGGCGCAGCGTCCAATTATCTGCGCACATGTATGTTATTAGTTTTGTTTCGTGTTTGAGCTTTTGTTTATCAGGAAATTTGTGCCGTTATTTGCTTTTGTCTCCTTTTTTCATTTCCCCTTTTTTCTGTTGTTTTGCTTATATTATTGTATGTATTTTTAATTTAATATTGTTTTTCTTTGTAATTCTATTTGTTTTGTCCTTTTCTATTTGTCTTTTACATTTTCTTTTCACTCATTGTTCAATTGTTAATTCGTTTGATTTTTTTATTTATTATATTTAATTATTTTCTTTTGTTTCCATTGCATTTTGTTTTTATTATTTTTTTGGCACCTTAACAAAGAGCATGCAGTTTATTCGCGTGGCGCTTAATATGCATCACATGTACACGATGTCATCCTTTGGAATGCCTACTGGATAAATACTTTGCTTGCCTTTCGCCTGCCCCAAGGCCATAGAAAGATTTTTTTTTTTTTTTTTTTTTTTAAAAATTTAAAGATAAAAAAAAGTGTCCTCGGAACTTATGTGTTGGTCGCTTTCGCAGTTTATTATGTATAAATGGGGGGAAAAAGGTCATGTGTACGTGTCATTGGGTCACCTTTGTGCCAGTGGTTCGACTGAGTCTGAGATTTGTTGTAGTTTGAAACCACATAGATTTTGAATTGCAGGTTATAGTCTGATTTTTATTCCTGTCAGTAAACCATTGTCTCTCTGATTTTTATTCCTGTCAGTAACCGCATATTTGTCGTTGGTATGAATTAATTTGGAGGGATGTGTTGAGATCAAAACTAAAAAGCTGAATGCCCAACTGTTCAACTATCATATAATAACTGGTTTATCTTGTATCGTAGCCCGTAGGCTAAATTGCCAGAGACATACAAACACACAGAAAAATGCAACTTCCAAGTCAGCGAGCTATCAGCGCCATGTTTGCAACAACATCCGAAACAAACTAATCAAACACAATATACACCGAATGGGAGTGAGAGCACGCCACTTCTCAACTGACAGACTTTAAAACCCCCATTTTACATGACCTTTTGTATCAAAACACAAACTCACACTGACAGAAACACACGCACACTACCAAAGTAATCCCAGGTGTTGATCTGTTGTAGCGATGAAACAAAAACTTGGACTTGTTGTGTTACAAATCAGTTTCAAGATGCAAACATCAAGATCCTGTTAAAAGGGGAAATTTTCGCGCTACATTCATTTTCGCGCTTTCCGCGCACTTCTGAGCTAGCGCAAATTAAAAAAAACCCGGCGAAATGTTTATTTTGTGGTGTAGGTCTATGTAGATAGTAGCTGAAAGGCGAATTTAAAACAAGCAAAAATGTTAAAAATTGCTGAAGCGGAAAAATTACACGCGCGAAAATTATCACTTTTACAGTACTCAATATCAAAAGTCTGTGTGGTACTCTCTATTACAGTACTAGTTGTTAACACTGCCTGCCACAGTCATAGTTTAAAGTCGACACTGCACAATTTGCACAAATAATAAATTTCTTCTTCAATTTGCTAGGCATAGAAAGGGTAGTATTTTTTTCACTTAAAATCATAACCATTCTCCAAAACGATTAGGGGCATTATAAGAGGTTAAGACATCCAAGTAATTTTAGGCCTCACTTGAAGTTGGCACAACTTAATAACAAATATGTCTACTGGCATGAATATCCACAGATTCATACTAATTGATATTAACCCACCCAAGTTACATATATACCAGGTCAAACAAGTGGATTCTGTGGTAATCAACGCTGTCGTGTTGTTTCTTAATTTACATGCCATTCCCGTCATCTGCTGAATTAATTCCCTCCAGATCATTTATTAGAAAATAATGGCGCTGATTTGCACTTTAGGGCGCGATTTGTGCTTAATCATTTCAGGTGATGGATAATGTATATAAAAGCTTTACAACCATCACAAATACAATTATTGAAAACTTCAATGGTTGTTCTTATTTAAATGGAAAGTTTTTTTTTTAAATGCGACAGTGTCTCTTTAAGAAGTCTGATCATAACTCATCATAGTCTCACACTCACAGAAACAGCGTCAACTCATGGTTTGTTCTGGCCAGAATGGAATGTACATAGCGGTCTTGTGTTTCTCGGTAACGCCTATTGTCAGCACCTGAATTCACTTTGTTACGAAAAATTGACGTTTTATAAGGTTTTCATTTTGTACATAACAATGAGGTTTTATCTTAGTGGGTGTGCATGTGGCAACCACTAGTGTAGAAGAGTAACTCAAGGGACAATAAAAATATGGTGAAGGTTATTGTCATTTTCTTTGGGAGGAGTGTAACAAAAATTTCATCACCCATTCTGCCATGGGTTTCCCCTCATCTTCCTTCATCCTGCCTTGCTATGAAGAAATAATGATTTATCAATTTAAAAAAAAATCTGATCACTCCATACATTTTTTTTCAACTTTCAACTCCACTCTTGATTTGGCTTTTGTAACTTCTGTTCTCTGTGCTTCTGACGCATAACAACAAAAAAAAATGTTTAATTTAGTAGTACTGATTCTAAGAAAATTGGAACACGCTTCATCCTTGCTAATGTTAGAATTTGGCCCGAAATTGATCTCCGTTTTTGAAACTGTGCAGAGCCGTTTTCTGAATACCTAATGCGGCAATGCGCATTTTGCTAGTTACAATAAAAAGTTTTTCCAAAGGAAGTTATAATGAGCTCTGCTTTCACTCAATACTTTTTTTGAGGCTTTTTATGGCAGTGTTGTAGTTGACTTTTTTAATGCCAGGTACAATGGCCATCTTTTAAGGAATGACTTAATATCACCTTGTTTGAGTAAAAAAAATCAAACTGGCGAATAGACTCTTACGTA
>JAMKCH010031105.1:0-17738 GCA_023653785.1 Ophioderma brevispina | reverse complement strand
AAATCACAGGGGGGGTGGTAACCACCCCCCTGCGGGAGTTTTGTACAAAATGTAGGGTAGACGAGGGTATCCTTATTAGGTTGCCTTTGGTCTTATCACTTGTAGTGTATGTTAGGACACATATACTTAATCACAGACATTTGTTAAAAATCTGTTTTTGATGATTTTTCGACGATCTGATTTAAGCAACATCAATGATAGGTGATTTTTTAAAAGTAGCACATGATATAAAATGCTCCTATCACATCAGTGTGTGGCAATCTTTGATGTTGTCAATATAATTTTGAAGCCATTCCCCCCTTAAACTTTGAATTTTTTTGGAAAAAACCTAATTTTAGAAAGAAAAGTCGAAAATGTAATTTCTTTACACAGGAGGAAAAGCATATATATAAACGCTAGGGACAAATAAAATATCACTAAGCAATCAATTTTAGTTGCCAACGCAAATGTGACATGTGTGATTGTTTTATTGATTTAAGCTAATATATACAAGAAAGCCATTTAATATTAACTATTCGTCGTTTCTGTATGTACAAGACTGTATGCTTAGGGAGTTCCCGTAACCTGACCATCTGACACACTTTTTCTGAACATACTTATGGAATCCGGAAACACCTCACGGAATAAAGCACAGGATTTATCCTGTGTTAAGGATTCCGAAATTCAAAGTTATGTCAGAAAAAAAAAAAAGTGGTCAGAGGGTCAGGTTACAGGAAACTCCGTATGCTTACTCCTGGGTGAATTTCTTCTACATATCCCATTGACAACGCTACACGTTTGTTTAATATTCATCTTCTTTACAAAAAAGGCTTCCAACAATCAGGTTTTCATAAGTTAAAGGAGGAGCCACAAACAACTGAGGGCATTGAAGCTAATCTTAAAGGTCCCAGGAAAAATGTAAATAGAATTGATATGGTTTGTGTGAAGTCTAAAAGGAGGGACAGAAAATCATTCAATATTTGGATTGGTGATGGCAGCATTTGTGTTACCATTGATTTATCAGAGAGTATAGAAAAATTCCAGGTGACTGTGTAAATCTATCATGACAGTACTGATAATCACTAGTTTCACAAATAATGTCACGGGTAGTGTATTCTTTTTTATGGCCCTGTTTATTGCAATGGAATGTTCCAAACAAAAACTTTGGGGTAGGTTTATCATCTCATTCCTGGGACCTTGATAATAGAGATGACAAGATGACCAGAAACCGCTAAAATAGATCTGATTTAGTTGTAGGAACTCTACAAAATAGGAGTATCGATATTAGCCTTGATGTTTCGTGCCGGCCATCAGCCCCTAAAAAAACCAAAGGTTCCTTAGAAATTTTACTATCTATATGCCTATAAAGTATGCACAAATGACAACCCCCCCTCGCCCCAATTCTCGGCTTAAATATTTGATATGAAGTTAGGAGATATTTACCGGATAGAACGTACTCGAAATAGTCACATGATGCACTTTAATATTTCCAGTATATTCAGGAATCATAGATCCATTTCCCATACTGCATATCAGCGCCAGGTTTGATACTAATACCCACTTTTTTTGAAGGATCTTTAGGTAGTATTTGAAATGGGATACTTGTATTTTATACTTACTTTCCTTAAGTTTCTTCAATATAGTTATAATCTTGATGGGAGCCAATCTTATATTTGATTGAGCACGTTACTGCCTTGCATACAATTTGCGTTTTCAACAGATTGTATTAAAGCGCTGGCCGTCTATATGTTTTAAAAATACTTGATTTCGTGGCAGAAGAAAGTTCAAATTCTTTACAAAGGAGTCCAAAGCAACGGAAAACTGTGCATTATCTGAGAAAACTGCGGTGCAAACTTCACATCTTGTTTTCTGCCTGCAGTAATCGCATACTATCAAAATTTGCAATTTTGTGCACAACCGCTGACGGCATTCTTCCCCACAAAGAGAGAGATCGTGATATTTCGTGGAAGTAAGAATCACGTGACGGAATAATATTGAATGCGCTCGTGAACATTAATGGTGAAAGTTATTACTCGGTAATTGTTCGCAAATTGCGTAAAATAAATTTGAACTTCACAACATAAAGCAGTAGCGTTCATACCTCTTAGCGTCAAACGTGTGATATATATATATATAATATATATATATAATATATATATATAATATATATATATAGTAGATATATATACGTAAGAAATGTTGAGTTGGCGCAATTGGTTAGCGCGCTCTAGTACTGACAAGAGGTTGTGGGTTCGAGGTCCAACACAGCAAGTTCCTTTTACGATAGATGCAGACGCCCGCTTTGTTATCAATTTCTTTCGCCTATATATATATTATATATATATATATATATATATTATATATATATAGGCTTGTAGGTACAATAAAAAAGGAATTCATATCTAAAACATGTGGGAGTTGTGAATGAAGCATTCGTAGCGCACCCTTTAAAAAACAAGATCTGAACTGCCAACTGTACTGGACGCGTTTCTGACTTTCAGATGTTTTTTTCTGGTCTGAAATCGTTCACTTAAGTCACGAGATTGTGCCATTTCCAATTACACAAAACAATCCTGATACGGTATTTCAAAAAAATTTTTTTACTTTGTCTGGTACTGGAATACGTGTTCTGCCATCGTGAATACTGCCTTACAAATTTCCAAAATCATCAAGAAGCATGCTATAATATAGTATAATAGTTATATGCGATGCTTCATTTCAAAATCATTACAAACTGGGAATTTTTTCATCATTTGAGACAGTTATGCATCTCATTAAACTTGCTGTTCGTTACAAGGCCATGTTCAATTATTCTGACACAAGGTTGCTAATTGCAAGGGCTAGTGAGCGCTTTATGCCACGATTGGTAAAAATAAATCTTGCAGAGATATTTTAATCAAATATGTTTTGATAAAAAAATCACGATCACAAGATGATATTTGTTGAATGTCACGACGTTAGAATGCCCTGACGATGGCAGCGGACTTGATTATTAAGGAAGTCACGAAGTGTATGGCGATTTAGTCAAAGCGCTTTTATCCAGTTAATTTTTTAATCAAAAATTTGATGGTAATCATTATGTTTAAATAACTTTCAAACATAAGGAAAACGTAATTGCAGCCTGTAAATGGCAGAGTGACTACATTAGGTGACCAAAAAAAAGTGCAGTGTGGGCGCAAGCTGCTTAGGAAAAAGTTCGGAGGAAAGGAGGTCGAACGTAAGGTTCATTGTATTCTCCTGCGTCAAGAGGACAATTTCTGAATGGGAGAAAAAATAGATTGCAAGATAAAATGGACATATTGAATTTGATGTATGTTAGTAAGATGGAAAGTTTGTTAATGACGAAATCAGGAAAAATGGGTTTAGACCATTCTTCTTATTTTTACCCCAACTTTAAAGGAACAGGTGGAGATTTTTCGAGGAGGATACAACTTTCTCTTAAATTTGCCTAGGATCGGTTGTAGAACACATACCGAAAACGTTTCGAATGAGTTTTGGACAAACAAGTAATAAAGAAAATCAAAACTTTTGTTTTGAACTTGTCTTCTATCGCAATCGTCCCATACATTTTCTGTCGTGCATGCCAGACATGCAAAATCATCATCTTAATGTTCCTATTACATACCGACGGCGTGTTAGGGCTATTCACTTCAGGTGTGATCTTATACATTGGCTCTTCTTTCTGGAAATGACCTCGTGTCTCCTTTAAAATCGAGAGGGGTGGGGCCATCCACCACTTGTCGAAAAAGGGGACTTACCCCTCCATGTACTGGGATTCCCTATGATTAGCGAGCGTCTTGCAACTGGACAAGAATCTTCCCCTTTTCCGTCTTCAGAATGGAATCTAAACACAATTGACCGAATGCGCAGCCATATGGTACATGGTAGGCCAATCCATTGTCGTTGCTGATTTCTGCAACTGGTGAAACCCTTTGAAAATTAATCTGATTCGCCACAGCGTAAAAGGCCATATATTCCCGGGCCTTCTTCAAAACCAATTTCATATAAATCAATGTGAAACAATATCACATAGCTGCATTTAATAGGACGATATGATTCTACTGGTCGTTTAATGTGCAGAATGCCACTAGATGCGCGAGGTAGGATGCTATGGTAGTCACAAAGAGAGCGATCAAAGTATTATGTTTAATATTTTACATAGTACCATACGCTGGTGCGGACGGATAGAGATCAAGATTTAAAGGAAATACATACACTACCTGTTTTATTACAACAAATTATCATTTGGTCACTCATAACACACTCTTTTTAAGTGGAGGGCCAGAATAAAAAATAAGCAAGTTACTTTCCAGATCACTACAAACTAAGCACACCTTGGATTTTTGGTAGTTTTTGATAATACACAATATTCAGAGGTGTGCTAATTTAAATTTTGGTGCGGTCACCCGAAATCAAGATGGCGGTCAAAAGGCGCCGTTGTGGCAAACGACAGTATTGAGGGTAATTCCTATTGTGAGCCTTTACAATAACCTTGTTCTTTGTGTCTATGAAGAAATTTAAGATCTCATGATGAAAATCAACTTTTGTGGGTTTCATTGTTATCTACATACCGTTTTCGGGCCAAAAAAAGGCCATATTTTTCCCATATTTTCAAAAAAATGATTGCGGACGAAAATACGTTATCCCCATAAAACAAAAAGTGTGCTTCATAATTGGATCAAGAATTCTCAGGAATGTGCCCTCATAGATATCATTTTGGTGAAAATCACAGGATCATAGCAAAAGTTTAACTTAAAAGTTAAGGGTCTAAGAATTAAATGGAGTCTTAATCACAAACAAAAAACGCCATTTTGCCAGTATTTCTCTAAAACATGAACAAAGTGTTAACCCGATATCAAAATGAATATAGTGACGTGTTTGATCACCTAACTATAATAAATGTTTGATTTCAGTTGCTGCAATGGCTTGCTGATTCAAATTTTTGCGGTAACCACTAAAATCCAAGATGGCGGCCAAAATGGCCGCTCTGCTTGAAAAACAATGTGGTTTAAGGATAAAAAAAGGGTTGAAGAAAGCCTCCCATCAGCATGTGATTGGTGTCATTTAACGCAAATACAATTTACAGGATTATGCCATGCTTGATGGGTTTTAAGGTGATTTATACACTAAGAATTATCGTTCAGCAAAAAGTGTGAGTTTTGATGTTTTGGGGTGTGTACCAAAAAGACATCGGAGAAGAGAGAAAGTTACAACATATTCTGTAAAAAAGTTATAGCGCCCAAAGTAAAAGGTGTCACAATCACAAAAAAACACAGTTTTTAGCACGTCTATATTAAAAATGTAAGGCTTAAATGATAACGTACCAGTACTCATTACTGGACAATGAGCTCATATACAATTTTAAGGTTTTTGTACTGATCTAGAAATACTAATAGCATCCAAAATGGCACAAGGAACTCAAAAAGGCTGCTGTTTTCACTTTAAAAATTACTATTTACATAGCTCTTAAATAGAAACTCTACTTTACAACTGCTTGTAGCATGCTTAACTGCTACAAGTTGCTCATTTTCAAATATGCAATTTGCCAAAAGGTGTGATAAAACTGTATTTTGAAGTTGGCTACAATACTGCCCATACTAAGGCAATGCATACATGATGAAAGCAGAATCATTTTGTCCTTTATCTCAGTTCTGTATTGTTCTTCCCAAGTATGACTCTTATATCTGTGAAAGTTTCTTGAACATTTGAATGATCTGACTCATTCTCAGGATAAACAGCTGCATTGATAGGCTGATTCTTGGATTCTTTTTGACAAGTGCAAATTCCTGTACATTTCAGTCCATTTTCTTGCACCCACATTGGTTGGAAGTGCAATCGGCATTTTATCCCCAAAACAACATGTAATCCCCAAAACAACAGATGGTGCTGGTAGTTTGTCAATCCAATCAATTTGAATTTCACTTGGAGGCTGGAGCTGTTACAATTCATATCCATCCCAGTGTAGAGATGGAAGGTCTTCAAAGAATGTGGTATCATCTTTAGTAGCCACAATATCCTAACATTCCCTCTGTCCTTGAAAGCAGACATATTGTCACTGCCTGTCAGTGGATGAGCTCCTATAAGCCCATCACACGCTGATTCTCAAAGTTTTGTTCCAATGGCTGTGACATTGATGTAACATGTTCTATATACAATCTTGTTCATAAGTCCTTGGAACACTTGTTAATATATTGGCAGCTATGCGAGAAACGCATTGTAACTATAACTTTCTTTACCCCTCCCCGTCCCCTCCAAAGTCAGGGTTGGAAATAATATGCAGCGACATGAACCAAGTGCTTCGTGCTTATGCAAACATGAATCGAGGGGCGGGAACCAAAATCTGCACAAAGTGTTCCAACCAATTATGAACAAGAGTAGATGCAGTTGAGTCAGAAATAGACATTTTACTTGAAATCATCCCAGTCCACAAGCAAAAAGCTTGATGCCAATACCACGGTTTATCGGTATCGGAGAAAAATTACAACACACTGTAGGTGGCATACGTGAAGTGAAGCAAAGTGGCAAAGTGGGCATGCAAGATTTAAGTCTTTGATCAGGTTCCTCCAAACGGACCTTTAAATCTGGAATTCTCGGCATTCATTAAACCCTGTTCTGCTTTTAATTCTAGCATGTGGATCCCCGATGGTGCAAATAGATCACGTCTATTATAATTCTAAAATACTTGTGATCTTTCCAACTCTTCAATTAAGAAATTTGTCGAGGACTCCTTGAACTTTCTGTCTATTAGGATTTTCTAAGTTGATTGCTGTCAACTCGTGTTTGTGGCTAGCAATTGTCGTGGGCGAAGCTGCCTTTCGACTGATTCATTCTGACTCGATCAGCATTTTGAGTGATATGCAGGGTTATCACAATGCATTCTTTTGCTGATGGCCAGTAGGCCTTGTGTCATTATGATTTAATTCTTTGCTCTGGTAAGCAGGCCTCGGAAGAGTTGGTAAAGACAGTTGAATTCCTATGAGAAAGGGAAAGGAAAACAGGTTTCGCTCACCCATTGTTCACACAGAGAGACTTCATGTTCTGCAGATGAACCTGATAAACATGGAAGAAATAGCAGATTATGCTGAAACCAGGGCTACCCCTGATGGGCAGCAGAATAGCAGCCCATGCAAAGGCTCAGACTAGCTTTTACGATAAAATGCCAAAAACTTGCACTACGCAACTGCGCTCAAGACCAAGCAAAAGAAGCCTTGGCATGATCGACAGTGGCGGCGCCAGACCTCTTTTTCTGGGGGGGGGGGTGGAGAGGAAACAGGGGGCAAGTCATTGTTTGGGGGGGGGGCCAAAAGTGAAATTCTGGGGGGGGGACAAAGAGCAAATATTTGGAGATTGGAACCAATTTTGGCCCAAAAATTCTGATATTCCCAAAAATTTGGTGATTTTTGGCCACAAATCGACGAATTTTGCCAAAAATCCCTCATTTTTACTTGCGCCGGGGGGGGGGGGGGCAATATAGGGGGGGGGCAAGAAAAAAATTTGGGTGTTAAAAGTGGATAGAGAATGATTAACAACATTCTCCGAGCCTTCGTATGTCTTTTATGCAGGTTCTAAGAAGAAATACCTTCCTCCCTATACTTACAGGGTCAATGAACTTCGGTCCACCATGTTTAGTTCTGGAAGATTTGATCCAGCCTAACTCTTCCTTGCGAGTGCCGTATGTAAAAATGTCTGAGAGCAACACCAAGCGTACATCATAATAGGCACTGTATCACTCGATACAAGACCTCCATTTCCACACGGCCCATGGATGGATTGTTGTAACGCTCCAAGTGAATTAAATGATGGATAGATGTACTGCAGCACCATTAGGTGTTTGGTACCCGGGGGGGTGGGCACTCGACATATGAAATTGATATGGGTTGTAAGGCTCGCGCTTCCAAGCCCCAGGGGCATTCGGTGACAGGACTGAAAAAATAAGGGTCTTTGGGCGACAGCGACCAAATGCTAAAATAGGGGTTTCTGAGTGACAATTTTGACAAATTTCCAAAAAAATGGGGGTCTTAACGCTCTTACATAGTGTCACTCAAAGATGGGAGTGCACCGGGTTTTGGGGATGACCCATGTTGCGGCTGCAAGGCCGTTGCAATTCCAACTAATGTGGGTTTGCAGAAAAACAGAATGAAATGTAAGGAGGATTTGCACTTCTCCAAAGGAGTGCAAGAGCCAGCCTATTAATGCAGTATTTATGCGGTAGGATTCTTGCATAAGTTGGGAAAAGAAACATTACAGAGCTGAGACAACGACCAGAAATAATGGTTCATGAGTGTGTATATGCATATAAGTAGGCAAACCAGTAAACCAACTTCAAAATTCCTTTATCCACTGTTGTGGCAAATTGCCATATTTGAAATGGACAAACTGCAGCAGTTGAATGAACACTATGCTATACGCAGTTGCTTAAGTAGAGGTCTATTTTAGAGCTAGGTAAAGTGAAAAAATCAAGTAGAAAATTCGCTTGCTTGTTTAAAAGACATAACAACATGACGGGGTGGGGGTTTCTTCAAGATTAGCCTTGTAAACAATGTAATTTGTGTCCAAACAGCGGCATTGTGGCCGCCATCTTGGAATTTGAGGTTACCGCAACAAAATTGAATCAGCAAGGCATTGCAGCACTGAAATCAAACATTTAGTATAGTAGGGGATCAAGAACTGTCATATCGCCTTTATTCGGGATTGACATACATTTGTTCAGTGTTTAGAAAAATGTGCAAAAATGGCCCGTTTTTGTGATTAAGACCCCATTCATTCTGAGACACTATACTTCAAGTTAAACTTGCTATGATCATGTGATTTTCACACAAAAATGCAGATTATATGAGGGCAAATACTGAGAAAGTCTTGATCCAATTATGAAGAACAATTTTGATATATGGGCGACAACGTATTTCAGTCCGCATCATCTTTTATTAAAAAAATGGGAAAATATGCCTTTTTGGCCCCAAAACAGTGTGTAGATAACAATAAAACCCACAAAAGTTGGTTTCATCATGTAGATAATTAAATTATCTTCAATATGACACCAAGAACAAGGTGATTGAAGGCTCACATAGGACGTTACCCTCAAAATACTGTCGTTAGCCAAAACGGCGGCCATTTTGGCCGCCATCTTGGATTTCGAGATGACCGCAACAAAATTTAATTAGCACACCTCTGAATTATTGTGTATTATCATAAAAACTACCAAAAAATCAAGGTGTGCTTAGTTTGTAGTGATCTGGCAGGTAACTCAAAAACTAAGCATGATATTGGATTTGGCCCTTCGCTTATTTACTCACACACACACACACACACACTGAAATATTAACTTTAAATTTTGTTCATCTACTCATCAAACACCTTCTTTGTCTCTAACCTCTTGCTTAACTTAGACGATTGAATCTTTTTGTCACTTTAATAACTCGCTCTGTAAGTCATTCAGTGATCACTCACTCACTCACTCACTCACTCACTCACTCAATTACTCACTCACACTCATTCATAGACAACCCCCCATTTGGACTCATTCACTTACTACTCACTGAGACTCAATCATTCTCACTGAACAAGCAAGACCTAAATCTAAGGTTATCTTACTGACTGAGTAGATTTAATTTACTCGCTGCTAAGTTCTTTGTTTTATGTGCAATAGGACATTTCACGCTTTTAAAGTTGACAATCCAAATTGTCATAAGAAGTCCAAGAACTGCAATAATTAACACGTGCTTTTGAAAAAAAAGTGAAAAAAGATCCATCAAGTACCATCTGACCGGTGCTGTATTTAGGTCATCTGGCGTAATTCCGTGACCGTAGGGAGCAAATGTTTATTTCACAGTGCAATTTTCTTCTATAGAGAATAATAATCAAAGTTAGCGAGGATGCACCTCGTGAAAGTGTGAAAAAATCCAGCAAGGGAGGTGTTAAAAAATTATAAATGCCTGGATTGCCGTAAAATGTAACCAAAGTATTCGCCTTGTTACTTTTACAAGGACTATTGGTATAGTTTTGTACTGGCTACATCGTATGGTTATGGAGATATAAGACAGAACTCGTCAAATTTCAAAGGTCATCAGCAAAGTTGGCAAAATAGCCGACAACATTTTCCAAGTGACAAATCCAGAATAGCCAGAGAGGGGGGGATGGTGAAGAGTTAAAAACCGGCGTGTTATCGGCAAGAGTGTAATTAC
Organism: Ophioderma brevispina; assembly: GCA_023653785.1. Classification (NCBI taxonomy): domain Eukaryota; kingdom Metazoa; phylum Echinodermata; class Ophiuroidea; order Amphilepidida; family Ophiodermatidae; genus Ophioderma; species Ophioderma brevispina. The sequence continues at coordinate 7,578 of JAMKCH010031105.1, read as the reverse complement.
TATCTTTCATTCGTTTTACGGCATCATTAAGATCAATGATTGCCCCTAGTTTTCTTATGGAACTAAAATTGACATTTAATCTCTTCAATGCTGGTATCTTTGAAGAAATCATGTTTGGATTTCATCTAAAACCCTTTGGGAAAGGGTTTTATTTATGGTTCCCTTGGAGCCCCCGTTATACACTAACGGGAGTACAAACCCTGTACGCAGTTGAAGTGTTAAATCCTGGTTGAAATCTAATTAAAGTCTAACATTGCATTCTGAGTAGACATATTGGGAAAAAGTGTTGTGAAAAAAAGCCAGCATGTTTCACAGCTTCCTCACACACATTATAATCTAAATGACCTTCAAGGTGATTTCTGTTAAGGACTATACTGATTGACAAGGACCATATGTGTGTGTGTTTGAAATTGGATCCTGCTTGGACAGATGACCTTCCACCACTTAACCATTACAGTAGTATTCTTTCTGGCCTTGTAGGTGGGTGATTCTCATTCAGTTAATTTTTTCATTGATGAAAAGTTGACAGGTCATTTAATTGACACTAGCATGTGTCCGTCCCTGGATAGTCATGGCTATTCCACATGCAATAAATCTTGGTAAATGGGGGGTCCTTAATTGGTCACCGCCCCCTCCCCATACTGATTTTCAGCGGAATGAGCCGACAGAGTTTCACAACCTCTTTTCCTGTTATGAAATTGTTGAATTTGTTGGAAGTTAGCCTATATAAATTAATTTTGGGGAGATTGAAAATGAAAATCCTTTTAAAGGGTTGAACCCAGGAAATTTATCCAAGTTGCACGTTTAAAACCCATCCAGGGAAAGCACTCCTATCAAGTTTTGCCATTTACTAATTACACGAAAAGAACTAAAATGTTGCTAAATCACAAAATGCAACCTTTCATTCTAATAGGGTAACCAACAATTGTATACATATAAGGCCAAGCCTACGTGTCTTGTCACAAGGTCATCATGTCGTTGTGGGCGTATGTGTACCCAATATTCCAACTGTTTTGGCTTTTTACTTTAAAGAGATTTCATCATGGAATCCCCAAAGTTTTTCATACCAGGTTCAATCAACTAAAGGAAAGAATTAAGTGATTAATGTGCAAAACAAAGCCACCCCAATTGTATGGCCAAAAGCCGCTTTTAAAAAAGCAACGTACCCTGACAACTCGGCCGATGATGTAATAGAGGAAGGAGCTGGGACCGCAGTTTCAACATCATCGTTTAAACACCCCCCTCACTACAAGAAAAGGTTGACACCTTTGGTAGTTTAATATGGACCCTTTACATCAATGCTTGGTAGGTCAGTACTCTCAATTGTGGTATCACTTTTTTGCCATAGGGGTCAATTTAAGTTTACAAACACAGGGGTCAAATTTTTAAAATGCTCCCAATCATTTTGAAATTTATGCCATAGTGTCCGTCTAGTCATAAGGATTCCAACAATGTATAGTTTGTACATCTATGACCCTTGGTTTGGGAGTTTAGGGTAAAATGGGCTAAAATGGTAAAAGGTCAACTTTTCCTAAGTTTGTACAGGGGGTCAAAATTAAAATGTTGCTCCAAATTTTTGGTAATATTGAAAAGAAGTTGTTCATCTAGCTTAATGGTCAAATAAGGATAGTTTGTACCATCTTCAAGTGCCGTAGTTACCATGTGAGGGACAAAATAGGTTCATTAGGGCCACATAATCCAATTGGTGGTGGCCTTCTTTAACCTTATCATCCCTAAGTACAACATTTAACATAATCAAAACTATACTTTTTAGGAGTACTCGTACGCGTACCTCATGCCATAGTTTCCAAGTATTTAAAATATCATCAGAGTAACTTTTATGTGACCCCCCTGTACAAATTGAGATTGACCTTTTTTTACCATTTTTGTCATGTTTACCTTAAAACTCCAAAACCAATGGTCGTAGGGGGTACAACTATCAAATTTTGGATCTTATGATTAGATGGGCAATATGACATACATTTCAACAGATGGGCAGTTTTAAAATTTTGACCCCTGTGTAAACTTAAATTGCCCCCTATTGAACAAGTGATACCACAATTTGAGGAAAAGTACTACCTACCTAGCATTGATCATGATGTAGAGGGTCCATACAACTACCAAATGTGTCAAACCCTTTTCTGTAGTGGGGGTAACGAATCTCCTTAAATAGGCCCCTATGATTTCTGCTCCTCCTCTATAACAGAGGTAAGACAACTTGGTAAGCTAGCAATAGCAACACTGCCAACAGAGCCCAAGCAGGTGGAAGAGCCGGTCATTTATAAAAAACTTGTTATTAAAAAAAATAAAAAAAATAAAAAAAATAAAAAAAATTCTGTAGTCCCCAATCTGGGGGTAAGGGAAAACCAAGTGTAAATTCATACTAAAATTATACGATCACATACTGTCTGTTCCCGCACATAAAACGGCACATTTCTTAAAAATATATAACATGTCCACCAACCCGAATCAATTTCTTTTTTCCCAATACAAGACCAAGGATGTATAGACTTCAGCTAACCATGAGCTAAAGATCTTACAATGGGCCCGGTAAATGTAGGGCCACTGTTATAGCCAAGGTGTTACCACTCCACGATTCGGGTTGAGTGACCAATACCCGTCTCTTTCTCAATAACTAACCAGTGTATATTATAATATAGGTCGTTGAAACTAAGTTTTCTTGAAACGCTGTAATTGAATCGAAATGAATTAAGCAATAGTTTACGGATTTTGGTTTGCACCAAAGTTGGATGAGGTTCAAGCTTGCTCAGCAACATTCTCTGATGATGTTTGTTCTATTTTGAACAAACATCTAATAAATGAATGAAAATATGGCCAAATTTCATGAACAACGCACTATAGAACTCCTATTTATTTATCGTTAATGAGGTTAAGGTATTTTGTCCTGAATAGTACTCAGTCTAAATTGGAGAGCTTAACAGCTGAAAATCTCTTCAGCTGCGCGACAATATAACAATGTCCTACACTCCCAGTTAAAGGAATATGAAGTGTTTTTCTACACACACCCATACGGTCCGGTGATTGAATATCTTAACTCCATTGGTTGCTGAAGTCTATGTGTATTACCAGTCACTAAGATTTGGATAAATGAATTGCAGTGTACATTTTTAATATTCTTTTTCAGAAAATGGTGCCAGTTTTATTTGTGGAAAGACGAATTATATGATGTTATAATAATTATGAATTTCAACACTTGGTTTTCACCTCCCCCCGATGGAGACTACAAAACAACAGCATAGAAGGGAATGTCCACCTCGACTATAAGCCAGTTTCTGTACGGCCTTAAAATTCGAGTCTGTTGCACCCACATGGTGATTAATTTTCCAGTATAAATCACCTTGAGGGGTGTCCCCCTAACTACGATTAGGTATGTTTCCGCCCCCGAAAAGTTGCACTTAGTGCGCCCCCCCGTACTTGCCTATAATGCACAAGGCCACCATTGTTTTAATGAAAACTCTTCTATTGTATTTTCATTATAGATAGGAAATTTTAATCCAGGACTAAACGAAATAAGTTCTACCTTCCGGAAGTGGCTTAATCATTTGTGTGTCCAAAATGGCCGCTGGGAAGGAGCATGTTTTGTTAAATGTACTAAAATTGCCAAATGAGAATGGGGTAAGAAATTCTAGTAATATTTTAAGGAGAATAAAGAGATTTAATGACATTTTGTGTATTTGCGGACGTTGGGGGGATCATAACTCATGATGCGGCGGTTATACCCCTCCGGGGGACATAAATCAAGAGGACAAAACACACCCCTGCACATCTTTTTACGACATAATAAGAAACCATACGAAACTATTGATAAAGGTTTCCCGCATTTTCTGTCGTACTTCTGGATAATTGCCAGACCACTCTACACTAATTGACGCTGGGAAGGAAGCTGGATCTTGGCAGGAGAGAGAGAGAAGAGCCTTTGGTCAGAGTCAAAACAAAGATAGCACTTGAATGTCTCGAAAGAAACTTAGGTCATAACCATATTTAAATTTCCTTGTACATATAAACAATTTTTTCAGCTTCTTCATAGCTATTTATTTTTACTGGCGAACATCTATGGCGTCCACGAGTAGTCTCTTAAAAATACAGTCCACACCCATTATTTATGATTTTAATTTATCAAGGTTATATGAGCTGTTTGCCTTTCTAGACGAACTTTATAGAGTCGGTTAAAACTACGTTATAAGGCCAGTATTACCAGCTATAGTATCGGCATTCTCTAGGACAAATCAATACCCGCACTTTAAATATTTTTTTCATCTTGGAAATTATTTAGGGTCCATATTAATTAGAAGTTTTGTTTAATAACGTCGAAAAGATGGGTAGGGCTGCTTTTTTTCTCTTCTAATTTACGTCAGTAGAGCGAATATATCGAACGGCCATCTTTTAAAACAAGCCGTGTTACGTAAGATATAAATGCCATAAATTCTTTTTGGAGCTCCAAAATATCACACGGATTCTTATTTCAACAATTTGCCATTTTAAATTCATTTAACAAAATATGCCTCCTTGCGGCGGCCATCTTGGACGCCTAGATGTTTAAGCCCCCTTCAGGCAGTTAAAACTTGGTTTCGTTTATTCGTGGATAAAATTTCTATCTATAATGAAATATAACAATATATACATAAAACAATAGCGGCCATTTTGAATGGGCAGGAAACGCTAACGTGCAGCTTTTCGGGGCGGAAACATACCTAATTCTAGTCAGGGGACATCTCCTTCAAGATGATATATGGGAAAAGTAATCACTAATTGGGGGCAACGAACGGAAAATCTGATGATGACATTATAACATTTATGACAGCTTGTCTGAATAAAATAAATGCATTTGCCCCTGGAGAAGAATAGTCTATTCCATCCCTTTTCCTTTATGCAAATTTTGGCGTCCTAGTTTCATTTGTTTTAACCAATCCGGTGTGTGCTTTTCCTTGTGGCTATAGCCAATGACAAGGCTCGTTCAGGTCGGGCCATTTTTTCTTATTTGTTTTACCTGTCACATCGCAATCTGCCTTTCATGGAGTAGGTTCAAAATTTGTTTCCCGCCCTCCCTCCCTGAGGTAACTCAGGCATGCTTGTGTTTTGTTTTTCCCTCAATTTTCACCCTTTATTTCACTTGGCTGACATTTTTGCCATTTAATAAATACTATTTTGTGTTAAAAGTGTAGATTGGGCACTTATTTTTTTTTTTTTTTTTTTTTAAATTCATTTAACAAAATATGCCTCCTTGCGGCGGCCATCTTGGACGCCTAGATGTTTAAGCCCCCTTCAGGCAGTTAAAACTTGGTTTCGTTTATTCGTGGATAAAATTTCTATCTATAATGAAATATAACAATATATACATAAAACAATAGCGGCCATTTTGAAATGGGCAGGAAAAGCTAACGTGCAGCTTTTCGGGGCGGAAACATACCTAATTCTAGTCAGGGGACATCCCCTTCAAGATGATATATGGGAAAAGTAATCACTAATTGGGTGCAACGAACGAAAAATCTGATGATGACATTATAACATTTATGACAGCTTGTCTGAATAAAATAAATGCATTTGCCCCTGGAGAAGAATAGTCTATTCCATCCCTTTTCCTTTATGCAAATTTAGGCATGCTTGTGTTTTGTTTTTCCCTCAATTTTCACCCTTTATTTCACTTGGCTGACATTTTTGCCATTTAATAAATACTATTTTGTGTTAAAAGTGTAGATTGGGCACTTATGGTACATTGGTGTTTAATTGCTATATTTAAAATTTACGGTCTAATACAGTTACAGGTAGTAAACAACCTAAATTGTGTAGCTTTTTTTTGTGTAAGTTATTTAAAACAACAGTTCGTAACTGGTTATTCCCCTAGGTACCTTACCTCTCGGATTGTAGCGGGCATTTTGCCCTACTTCTAACCTAAATTTAATACTATCCATTTTAGATAAACGAACTGCAATGCTCCTGGTACAGGCAAGTCATAAAATGTACATTCATATCTAAATTTGCTGATCTTTATCACAGTTTTGCCGAGTTATTCCTCATCCAAATTTATGCTGGTCCTCCTTGGTACCTTACTTCGGAATTGATTGGGTGTAATTTAAGGGTAAATTACACATACCATTTTGTTTCGGTCATTAGGTATTTTACTTAATAGGTGCTCAAAAGAGCTAGAGTAGCGCGGGTATCTTACTCCAAATTTTGGGTAATTAGGTATTTTACTTTAATGGGTCTCAGAAAAACAGTTTATCAACTGATAAACTTAGTTTATCAGAAAAACATATCTGTGATAAACTGTGTTTTTGCACGCGCAATGCTCAACATATTTGATAAAACTATGTTTTTCAAGTGACAAACTTACTTTTTCACCAGAAAAATAATGTTTATCACGGAAAAGCAATATTTTTGCACGCGAAATGCTCAAAATATTTGATAAACTACGTTTTTCAAACGATAAACTAAGTTTATCAGAAAACTCTGCCTATCTGACTGAAAAAATATGTTTTTTTTTTCAATTTTTCAGTTTTTCAATTTAATAAGTAGAGTTTCAGAAAAACTAAGTTTTTCACTTGATAAACTTAGTGTTTATCTAGAAAAACAAAGTTTATCACTTGAAAAACCCAGTTTTTTCTCAGAAAACTAAGTTTATCATTTGATAAACTTAATTTTTCTCTGTTTTTGAGCATTGCGCTTGCCATATACTTGGCTATAATAAACGATATAACAGAGTACAGAATATGTGAACTCATGTCTCTTAAGTTGCGCGCATGGGATGGAATGTCCCTAAAACAGGTACCCTAGATAGAACTTCTGTTAAACTGGTGTCTCTGGAATGCTATTGTGTTAAGTATACCATCTAATATACAGTTACTGTTGTATAGCCACTCCATTATATTGGACTTTTGTTTGACCTCCAGATCTTCCAAACATGCGAAGAACACAATACATGCACCTGGTTCACCTGAAATTTCTGCAGGTGACTCCTTTATGCGGGTTTAAATACTGTGGGACTGTATAGCTGATATGTACACTGAAGCGCAGAGGAATTCGTACGGTTACGCCACGAACAAAGCACTGCCCGGCAGTATGCGTGAGCACCTGCATGGCTTGTGCTTTTAAAATTCGCGCTCAATCAGGCGTGATAAGGCTATTGAATGCTGTAATTATATTGGGCATATTCTTTGCACTCCTAACATGTCAGTAGACCAGGTGCTAACTTATGTTTGTAAAATACGCGTAAATAAACACCGCTTGCAATTATATCCCATATTATATAACCAGATGTATCGTTTGAACTTGACAGACAAATTTTTGGGGTTGAGAGTTACTGTTTTGGGTGTGTTTATGTGCAATTAAGAGGATATATGATTCCATTGCTAAGCCCCTTTAAAGGGGGATGACCCATATATAAGTATATAACGTTTTCACGAAGACATTTCAATCCATTTTGATACAAGAGCTAAAAATGTGATTTTGAAATCCCATAGAGAACTGTGTAAAATTAATATTGGTCGACCAAAATGGGGCACTTTTTCGCTCATAACATCCAAACCAAACATCCTTTAGCTATAAGATCTCATAGGGTAA
>JAMKCH010031104.1:0-16823 GCA_023653785.1 Ophioderma brevispina | reverse complement strand
GTTATGGTAAGTTGGGGCATTTCACTTCTCAGAAGGGAAAATGCATATGTTTCAGTCAACATTGGAAAGGAATCAGGCGCTTCAGTTATATGATTATAAAAACATAATGTGTTTTGAATAGTACAGGGAAAAAATTTAAAATCAAGGTTCAAATTGTGTTTAATGTAGACTAACGGATTCTCTCCTCATAAGGGTTACAAAAAATATATATTTGCGTAGGTTCCAAACTTTAGTTAAAGCGGTATAGCCCCGTAATGGTTCAAGATTCATCCTGGGGGAACTGCTCCGAGTTTGTTGAACGTGGTTATATCAAATGCATCCTTGTTCATTACTGAATCAGAAATGCATTTTTATGATTTTTGATTCATCAATGCAACATCCAGGGAAAGTCTTGGTGACTCCTATAGACCATGTAGCCCCTTGCGACATTTTGGTCGTAATTAGCAACCCAAATGTTCACCACTGCAAAATAATACATTTTTGGATCCTGTGAGACAATTATACAAACAACTTATCACCAGTTTCAACAAAATTCTAGCATTGGGTAAAATTTACCATGATGACCTTGAACATTATGGGGGCTATAGCGGCTTTAACAAAGTCGGAAACATTCGGCAAAAATATACCTTTTTTCTAATCCTTATAGGAGACGAACATGTTAATGTACATTTAAAAACAATTGACTCTATTTTCAATTTTTTCATGCAGCAGTCGCGAAAATTTGCACCCAATCATTTCTGATGTTGGTCCCTATGAAAGAAAAAACGCAAGAAAATCAACTTTAGCACCAAAAATCCTACGGGAACGGTTTCATTGAAATACAACCCAATTATATCATGTGTAAATGCAAACAAGAGGCAAAGTGAAATAGCCTGCCATGTCAAATTCCCATCAAACATAATGTTATACAATTAAGTCTTTGGTTAGTCGGCTGTTGAAATGGTTCTTCAGGCGATTTAAAAAACCAACTGACTCAAGAGGAAAAGATATAAAGAATTGTGCTAATACAGGGCAGCACACAGAGGGTCCATGGTAGCTATAGACCAGTTAACATGTTTACGTTGCTGAGTCAGTCGTGACCGGAAGGCAAAAATTAGCGGTCACTCTATGCCACGCCGCTGTATAGTAGATCGGTGATGTTTAAATTTATATCGGCATAAAACACGCTTTGAAGTCACCATAACTATTGTTCTAATGAAGGTATATTTACTGCCCTGCATAATCAAACAATGGTAGACCGTGCTGGCGTCGGTTGCAGCTAATAAAAGGACTCCCAAAAGGCGCAAATAGCGGTGAAATTGAATCAACTGCTTTTTAACCCTATTTCTCATTCTAGCTCACAAAAGCGTTGTGATCAATTCTAACAAATGTATACATTTTTATAAAGGAGCATAAGGATTGTAAATATGCAAAGTTTGCATGGTATTCAGGGTTTGTACTAACAAATATACAGGGTGATACGACAAAGAATTGCTTATTTACAGACATTATGAAAATGAAAAATTATATCATATTTGGAATGTACTAATAAATCCCTTTCAGGGGCGAGTTGTGTTATTTGTTAGCAACATTAGAATAGGCACGTGTGCTATACAGGGTGCAAAACAGTGATGAATTAATGCATTTTTTCCCTTCAGATCAATTTTGAACTAAAATAGCATTCATTATTACATGTTGTGTAAAGGTATCATCTTGAATTTCATTTTGTACAATACATGTATCGTTGCAACAGAAATATAGAGGGTGTTCAAAATGCGCTGATATCCACCCTCCCTTGGACACTACCTGTTATGTGACGTGAAATCAAACTAGCTGAATAATATTAAAACAAATGTCGTTTAATTTATAATCTTAAAACATCAAAAAATAAGGGTGAACCGTTTTGTAAATTTAAACACATATTTAGCCCAATTATAATGTTAGAAGTGGAACAATGGAACTTTTCGCACCCATATCCTTACTATTGGGCCTAATTACCACTATAATTGACTAATTAAATGCATCAAATACTTAACAGAATAATTCAAAATAGTTTGTATCTATATAATATTGTGAACTAATCCACTGTTGGTTAAAAATGCACCATGTGGCATTTGCGCCCCATTGAAATGGTACATAGGCTACTCCTCCGATCCACTCCACACCTGACTAATTAACTTTAATGAGCTATAGAGGTTAATTAGCAGATCTTTTGATGTTTTAATTTAATATTTATGTAATAGACATATAATTTCTCTTCAACTACAGACAAAACATGGCATTTTATTGGAATTTGTGTCAAATTGTGTCCAAAAAACCATTTTTATTTGTTGACAACTACGCCTTTTTTGGTTGCCCCCTATAAAAAAAACCATGTCAATGTTAGCAAAACGTGAGGCTTCTAGGTTGATGAGGTTATATTCGGTATATAAAAAACGAATATTGACTGAGTCTTATATCGGGTGATGAATGAGATTATCGCTCCCTTGTTGGCCTAGCATACCTGGCCTACTATCATGTAGGGCCAGCATACTATTAGACCTAGCATACTATGTAGGCATAGATTTTACCGGCTTGACCTGGCACAAGCCTCCGGGTGATAGGCAGGTATGCAGGGCAAACTCGGGGGGAGCGATAATCTCCACGATCACCCTCATGCATTGCTGACCAGTCAATATTTGTTAAATATTTTTTACATTATGTGGAAGTAAAAAAGTTCCAATCAGGAAACGTACATGTCATGTACGTAACCAGCTGTACTCCAGTGCAGTTTGCAGGTTAAGGGGGGAAAAAATCTTGTCCAAATTTTGGAGGACACACCAGGCATCCTCACTGCCTTTTGTTCATTGGCTTCTTATATCTTCTTATTATATAGAAGAACACAAATGAGTTTTCTCTAATAACGCACAAGAAAAAAGTTTATTGACAACACGAGTCAAGTGTGATTGATTCTGTGGAGGCTGCCATCTTCTCTGCACTGCATGGTGGGTAATTTGTTATGTTTACATTGGCACTCAAGAGTAAGTAAAGCAAGGGAGCACAATGCTAAAAACGGGCTAGTGGTGTTTGTTACACTATGAGTTACAATAATACTTCACTCCTCCCCCTTAAGCTTAATGCCAGACAGAAGAGAAAACTTCCATTGACTCTAAACACCTTAAGTCCTAAATTTGGAATTTTATACATGCCTAACTTCATGGCAATACCATTCAAAAATCCGATCTGAAAAAGTAAACCACTCTTTTTTTCCAAATATGCCTAAAAATATTTTAACAGGCTCTGGCATCAAAACTATTGAGAAATTAACAGAAATCACTTAAACCATCTTGAACACAACAAGGTGTGTTCTTGTCAACTGTAAACTTTCTTGACTTAAACAGTTTGATAAAGTCCATCCTTTATGGAGGTTTCCTCAGTCTGGTTGGATAGCGTTTGGGGAATTCCAGGTTCTGATGAGTACTGGGATTTATCAGCGTTAACCACCGGGGTTATGGGTGCTTGATTAGTGGATGCTGCTTGCGATAGGGAATAGGGATAGGGAAAGGTGTTGTCAGTGGTGCTGGTGTCATAAGGTACAGTGACACCACATGGGATCTGCCAAGGTTGGGCATTCTGTCGAGCTTTATAGGGCCTTTGCTCAAGTGATCACATGCACATACCGGTACTGTGCTCCACATTTCACTACATATGTCAGCGGTCCTAGGCGTTGTGGGAATACTTCTCCTGAACCCATTTTTCCTTCCATCTAAAGTTTGGAACCATCACAATGTTTCCTGGAAGGAATCTCGCGAAGCGGTATTTTGCCATCACCCCCCCCCCCTTGGCATCTTACTCCTAGCCTGTTTGGATTCTACCTTTTTGGCTCTAGGGATGGTTTCATCAAAACTCAGCCGAATGCGTGGCTGACACTTTAGGAACAGTTCAGCCGGTGTGCATCCCGTGGTAGCGTTGTGGCGTTTGCTTCATACACTAGCAGGAAATTAGCAACCGGTGTTTGGGTCAAAGTCAGTCATAAGTCCTTGCGTGTGACTAGTGCCTGCTAGGATTGCACACTGAGTTCTGCGGCACCATTGTAGCTGCGTGGTATGGCGGAATTAACTTGTGTGCAATGCCATTCAACTTAGCAAAAAATTTCAAATGTCTGCTGAAATTGAACTTTTGATTTGATTGATTTTATTCGGTAGCTACAACTACAAGGCCCCCCCCCAAAATTACAATAATATCGACAAGTTAATACCTATACAAGAATAAAAATTGGAGATTACACAGGATTACCCCTTTAAGCCCGAAGGCTTATTTCAAAAGGGGTTCCTTGTACTACTAAATATATCAAAAAACAAACATAAAACATTCGAAAACAATTAATAAATATTATTAACACCTATTATGTACACAAAGGCGCATTTGATAATACCTGCCACCATGTTTTGATCGAGATTCTCGATCACTGAGCACAGTAAGTGTTAAAAGATGTCAGAAAACAACACATGACTATAATGAAAATACAATAAAAATATTTAAAAAATTAACAATTAATTGATTACAATGATGGCTTTTTTACGACGTCGTAAAATTGGTCTTGTTGGGAATGGTTTTGATTGCACATGGTAATTCAGGCCCAATCATGAATAGAATGTAATAAAATGGACCCTGAAGTTATAGTGGTACATTAGGTGGACGGAAATTATGCAAACTAGTTCTGGTACTATTTGATGAACACGTGATATACGGGTGAAGTTATTCTGAGATAATCTGGGCCAACCTCATAAAAATATCGTGTTGAACATGGTTTTTATTTGAGCTGCTGGCTCTATTATGAATTGTCAACGAAAATTAGTTTCTTAAAATCATTTTATGACAAATATGATATCTAGCATGCTTGTTGAGAATAAACCTGATAACTTTGTTTTTTGAGCAATTGGCAAGGTTCTAATCATTTGTTTATGAATGCCACCATACAAGGACGCAATTGAATAATCAAACAAGCAAAGATGGATGAGCGGGTATGAGCGGTACTTAAGATTTCTTGGTATCTGTATTCGAGAAATTGAGGCCTGTTATAGAAGAAATTTTCAGTCTAGAATTGACTTTTTTGACTTGATGGCACGAGCCATATCATCCCCATTAAGATATTGGTCAATGGTAAGACCCAAGTATTTGACAGAAGGAGTAGCGTGAATTATCTGCCCTTCACATCAATAGTGTAATCTTGCCAATGGCTCAGTTTCGCTTTGTACCAAAAAGAAGAGTTCGGTTTTTACCCATGTGGAAGAGAAGTTTATTGTCAATGGAGCCTTATATTGCAGTTGCTGAGGTTTTTACTGAGCTCCTGACCAATTTTTATGGGTATTATCAGAGACAATTAACGCGCTGTCATCTGCATACTGAAGAAGTGTACAATCAACGCAGTTCGGCATGTCATTAACGTAGCCAGTGTAGGAATTAAGATTGGCCTAAGGATGCTCCCTGCGGAACACCGATGTCAAATTCATAGAGTCAGAGTCAGAACGTTAATACTAACGATATGAGAGCTGCAATTAAGTAGGACTCAAACCAATTGGTGGATTTTATACCCAGAGCTCTTAGTTTTGGTTTAATAAATAGAGTGATTGACACTGTCAAATGACTTGCTGGATGTAAGAAGCACAAACCTGTGAACAACCAGCACTGAGTTGCAGTTTTTGATATAGTCTTGCAGGGAGATAAGAAAGTATCAGTGGAAATATTTACCTCTAAACCCCGACTGCACTTATATAATATATGTATCCGAAGATATTTATTTAACTTGAACCAACACACTTTCTCAAAAATTTGGAGGCCACAAGACAATAGGCTCAACAGGCCTACTATATTTCCAGCTTTCCAACATGCTCTTCTTTTTGGACAAAGGTTTAACCTTAGCAATCTTTATATCACTCGGGAATACTCGGTCCTGATAGAAAATTGCAATCATTGTCGTCAGGGTTGTCTTAATGATCACTGCAGCATCTTTTAAGAAAAGAGCTGGTAAGCGTCCAAAAACCAGTGCTATTGTTTTATTGATGTTAAGATGCATAATTTCTTCATTAAACAAAGGTCTCACTGACCCCTTGAAGCTCCAACGAACCAGGACTCACTATGATTGTAATAGGATTGAAACCTTTCAGAATCAACATCATAAAGGACAACTAGGTGAGGGCAACTCATCAACAAGGGTTTAGGCAGAAACACCAGTGAAAAAACCATTAAAATGATCAGCAACTAACTCTGTTTAAAAAACATTCCTACCATCATATCCAAAACAACATTGCCAGAATCTTCTAGTTTTGTTTGGTGTACCCAAGCTCTTTCAGGTTTTGCCAGAGCTTTTGCATCATTTTTATTTTTCTTCAATATTGTGAGCATATATGTGTAGTTAGCAGATCTAATCTCTCTTTGGATCTTGTAACGTAACTTGCAATTATTCTTTATAATACTAAGATATATGTTGGTCTTATTAAACTCAGGGAGCAAAGAATCTCTTTCTCTAATGTGGCCAGAATCTCACTCGTCATCAAGGTCAGACGCTTGATTGATCCGTACCTTCTGAGAGGAGCAATAAGGAGTCTAATGTATTCAAAACAGGTTGCAAAACATGGACCAAGCCTTGTTAACGTCACTACACAATAACACGCAAGACCAATCATTTAATAATTTATCATGAAAGATTTCCTTGCTGTATTCTTTAAAGATCTTACTTTAATACCATTTGTGTTTATTAAAAGTTGGTTTTATTGACTTCTTGTGCAGTAGGTGAAAAGTGATCGCAAGTCCAGAGGTGATCACACCGTATGAATACCATTTTTTGGGTCCAATAATGACAACAATGTGATTCAAGCGGCAGACTTGGTGTAGGAGTGATTCTAGTTGGGGTATGGATAAGTGTCTTATAAACAAACAAATGAACGCGGACCATTGTCTGTAACAATTAATTAGGTGAAACCATGTGCTCAAATATCGGGCGCATTACCTCATTAGCGTGGCTGTAGTAATGTTGGGCACTATGATGACATCTATCCACTTTGAATAAGCGTCTTTCAGGACTAAGAAATTCCTTGCCCTCTTCTGCGGCAAAAGCCAGTGAACTCTTTCAGGTCTAGTTGCCCACTTCCATGGGTACAGTGGGGCTACAGATGGTCGGTTTTTGACAGATGCACAAATCTTACAGTCTTAGCTTTTGTTCAATATCTGCATTTACGTTGGCCACCACAAATACCAGAGCCAGCGTTTCATCCGTTGATGCCTTGATGCTGGTCATGCAACTCATTCAATACACATGTTGTAGACTGGATGGTACGCATACACGGAGCCCCATAAAAGCAATCTCCGCATTCCAAAAAGAAACATATAGTTCTCTTTGCGACTTGCGTATGGTTTCATTGTTTCAGCATAGACATGAGCCATCCAGACATTGTAACTCATAGACACGCGACACAGAGGTCATTCGCGTTGCAGTTTCGATCTCTTCACGTCACTGGATCTCATCAAGTAAGCTGAACTGAAAAATGCTAGGGTCCTCAATGGACGTTTCAACGTTGCATGCTGGCAACGCGACAGTGCATCCGCGTTTAAGTGCTCACCCTTGTTCTTGACAAAGTTATACCTATAGGCTGATAAGACTATCGCCCATCTCTGTAAGCGTGCTGCTGCTAGGTAGGACACCAGATGTAGGACACCCAATATTGACAAGAGCGCTTGTGATCTGTCACTAAGGTGAAACTGCTTTCGTACACGATTGTGGTATTTCTTTACACATATACTAGCGCTAACGCTTCTTTTTGTAGTTGCTGCATCATTTTTTCTCGCTAGCAGTCAATGTGCCTTGATGCAATACGCTATAGGTCTTTCTTCGCCTTTTCCTAATGTGCGACAGAACAGCCCCAATTCCATATGGGGACGCGTCACAGCTACACCAAAGGCTTATTGGTGTCCAAATGTGTCAAAAACTGTATCCGAAAGTAATTGTCCGGCCTGGCTGCTTCAAACCCTTGTCACAATCTTGTGTCCATTTATATGGTGTATGTGCTCTCATAGTGCATTAAGAGATGATCATATCTGCAAGATTTTTGGCCTAAATCTCCCATAATACTGAAGCATTCCAAGGAACGAACGAAGCTCTTGAACATTTCTAGGCTTGGGCGCATCTGCAATACCATGCACCTTCTCATGCTTGTTGCTTAATACCATCATCACTATGATGTGTCCAGGTATTGACTGCTTTTGCATAAATTTGCATTGGCCCCTGCAATCTGAAGGCCTTACTCTCTCAACGTCCAAAACAGCGTCCAGCCTTTTCGAATGTTCAGCCTCATTCCTTCCTGTAATGAGGATATCATCGATGTAACAAATAACGCCATCCATACCCTGCAAACTTGATCCATGGCATCTGGAACAAACTAGGGCACTAGCACTCCATACGGTAGCCTTGTGTATTGCATTAGACCTCTACTGTGTTTAGTTGAAGGTTTTGCGCGATTCTTCATCAACCTTCAATTTGTCTGGTAGGCTTGGCTCTAATCTATTGTGGTGAAATATTTACCTCCGGCAAGGGTTGCAAATCCTGAGTTGGTGGGCAGCGGTTATTTGTCTAATCCAAACACTGATTTTATCGTGACTTCTAGTCCCACATATGCGCACACTGTTATCCGACTTGGGTACAATCACACATGGTGCTGCCCATTCTGCATGATTTACAGGAACCAGAATACCCTGTGCGATCAACTGATCTAGCTTTGCATCTACTTCCGGCTTCAAAGCATAAGTATAGGCCTGGTCCTTATGGCATTGGGGTGCTGCATTGTCCCGTACCCTACCCTGGCTGTATGTGTCGTCATTGTTCCCAACCATCCTGGAAAACGCAGATGCTATCATATACACTTGCACCCCATTGGTATGATGTGCTATTACCTAAATAACTGCCAGTCCAGGCGTATTACCTTTAACCAATCTCTACCAAGCAACGGTGTTGGTTATGTGCTTTTGACTACAATAATAGGCAATAGGGCTTTCTCCCTTGTAACTACATCCACCTCTGCTTTACCAATTACGTGCAGCTGATCACCGGAATATGTTGTCAGAGTGTCCGTACACTTCTGTAATGGCATCATGACAAGTTTGTTTTGACACAGTTTCTGAAGATTGACTTTGCTGCTCCAGTGTCAACTTCAAACACAAATGGGAGTGTCATTCACCCCTACTTTCACTTTGATAGGTGGTGAATTGAATTGCCTTTAACATTGTACATACCCAGATGATCAGACTCTACTAATGGTACTTGTGGTTTCAGCGGACTTGGTCTCAGATTTTGCTTGTGGTGACTGCCTTGCACTTCTACACACTTTGGCTAGGCCCCGTTTTTGGAGCACACATTGCATTTTATAGGACTTGAACCTACACTTGGACGGATCATGTGAACCCCACAACATAACAATTTGCCCCCTTATGACCTCTGATGAACTTTGACCTTTAGGATACCCTTTTGCTCGGGGTCGGGGTTTGGGGCCTATTTTACAAACTTCGCGGCCGAAGCACCCTTATTTAACAAGCCCGCCTCTTTCCTGCCGGTTTCTGATGCCACGAAATTTTTGATAGCTTTGGTCCAAGCTAGTTGGCTTCTGACAGTAGTCGCTTTTGAATGCTCTCTGACTTAATTCCACAACTAGTCTATCCCGCAGTGCCTCGTTCAAAAATGCACCAAAATCACAGGAGTTTTGCTAAGCGCCGTACGTCAGCTACATTAGGTATTCACTGATGGTTTCATTTTCAAGTTGGTTCTCTTTTATGAAATTTGAACCTTTCGGCGATGACAAATAGTGGCTTTTGGGGAAGATTGGTCTTTCAATAACTTTACCAAGCATCATATGCTTTTAGATGAGGGGTCCATCTGGGCAGTCAAGCTTTTGCGTTGTTGTACACTTTGGGCCCGCTCAAACAATCAGTGGCCGCGTATTCTTATCTGCTTCTACATTATTTACAACCATAAACTGGTTCTAGCCTCTCAGGACATATGCCTCCCAGTCCTCTAGAGTGTCGTCGAACGGGTCAAATTCGGCCTATATATCCCGCCATTGTGACAGTTGTGACGCTTTAGTTTACCGGTACTCCGCTGGTAATTGCGTGAACAACTGGGGCCAAGTCAGTGACATTTTTTGTGCTTATTTTAACTTCTGTGGCTGATAATATCCACTACGAGTATCCCGACGTTGTTCGCCACTTTTATATCTTTCTTATTTTAAGAGAAGAACACCATGGTTTTCTAATAAAGTACAAGAAAAGCAGCTTTATTGACAACACGATTCAGCGTGAATTTATTCCTAATGGAGGCCTGCCTCTTCGTCCTGCACTGCATGTGGATAATTTGTTATTGTTTACATTGGCAGTAGTAAGGGAGCACAATGCTAAAATGGGCGGTGGTGTTACCCAATGATTTCAATATATAACAGCTTCTGCCCCGCGTGAACCATGGCACGGATGATACAAAATTGGGAGTTAGGAACTTGGTAAAAGAAGCCGCCAACTTCTTCACATAACCGATACAAGTAATTGTAAGCATCAAGGGATCTGACATGCTTTAAGAGACTCGTGTGGTGAATGGGCTTGGGTGTGTGGCTGAGGCCTGAGGCCATCCATCCTTCTTTCGTTCTCCTCCACACGTAGAATCTACTCATAGGTTGTCTTCAGTCGGTCCAGGAGAGAGTTATAGGGGTGAATAGGTTGGGGGAGAATCACGCCAAAGACAATTCGTTACTCTCTTCGATTGTTTTCAGATAATCCTTTAACATTGACATTTTCGTTCCATCTTCACCGCTAATATCTGAAGAAAAAAGTCGCGAAAACTTCACCACAGCTAGATTCTGAGATTACACGCGTGTCAAACACTGTTTATCACTATGCTGGGACAGCTGTGACCTCCGAAATGTTTGGCCTGCGAGGATGCGCGCGCATCGTATTTACAACTGAATGCTGACCGTCAGATGTTTACTGGTCTGTTGCTCTTACGACCCTTCTCACACACCATGTTAATTCTGATTTATCCTTCAGGGAGTGATAGTTTCCTCTGTTTTCAGAGGATTTCCTCTTTTTTTTTTGTTGCCAAATTTACGCGTTTTCTTTTTATTTTCAGCCCATATTGGCCTTTTTACCCGATTTTTCGCCATTTTTCAGTGATTTTCCTCTTTTTTGTCTGTGGCCTCCACATCCCTGTCCTTGTTTCTTAAAGATAGGCAAATCAATATTAACCCAAACCTCCTCTGCATCTCCTTAAGAGGGCACTTTCATGATTTTTTTTAATAAATTGTTCAATTCCAGTTTTTAAATCAGATTTTTGTACAAGTGTATGTAGCCTAACAGCCCTGCAAGTGATAAGTCTAAAAGCAACCTAATAAGGACAACATCAGTTATTTTAGTCATTACTCTCTGTACAGACACTTCTACAACACAATCGCCTTTTTCATCCTTTTCTGTCTTTTTTCAGTTGGAAATATACCTTATGAGAGCCCTACCGATTTAACCTTCACTTTTAAGCCATTCCAGCAATTTCAAATTTTTTTTAAATCTTGTCGGTGAATTATTGTTAATGTTCGTTTATGATTGTTACTGTTTTTTCATTCTCATTTTGTTTTTTGTTTTTGGAAAAGGCGCTCTATAAATCGAATGGTTTTATGATTTTTTTAATTTACTGATAGTGTCTTTAACACGCTCCCCGGACTTTGGCTACTTCTAGCCCAGATTTCGCTTCAGCGGTTCCTTGTTTAGCGCAGTGAAGTTGAACGCATTAAAACTCAAAAGCTAGTGAGACATAGCATTCCTTACCACAGCCTGCCCTAGATTTCTAGCCATCAAGTGTCTCGCTCAAGCCATTTTCAATGTAACTGCAACCCTATATCAGTTATTGCGCCGTATGTGCCGACGGGAGTCGTAAATTGCCATCTTTATCCCTAAGTCCCTGTGTGTGAGGCCCATGAATTTGGCTAGCATGGGTCCAGGAAAAAGGGTTGATTGTTCTCTGCAATTTTTTTTTATTTTCTAATCACCACTGTCATTTTTGGGGTTTTATGTCATGCAGCCAAGATCAAGAGTACCAAGCTGCTAGACACCATTATCACTGTGTGCTGAGAAAAGGATGGATAGCATGGACAAAGGTCAGACAAACAAAATCTATGTGGTCTTGAAATATTGTGGGTATTGTTGTATTGAATAAAATATTGTTTTAATTCATTGTCTTGCCCCAATTTTCAACCCAAGCTCACATTCTGAAATTCTATAGCCCGCTGTGGCATTTCCTTTTTGTGTCATCTGCAAGAAATTGCAGAAAGACAGAGGATTACTCTGGTCTATGTCCTGTGTATCTGTGTGTGTGTCTTGTGGTCAAAATGTTACCCCTTAATATATTGCATGCCGTATGAGGTTCCGTAAGGGCTACGATGATGTAATCTTGATGGAAGGAGGGGGTTGGGTAGGGGTGACAAGTTGTGACCTCATGTGACCTGGTGGACCTCATTTGACCTTTGGCCCATTTCACAACCCGCAACAGCCAACTGACACTAGCGGTCCGGGGACCGCTATGTATTTTTTAAAATAGGCGTCTACATACGCGCCCGAGAGTTGCTGCGTGCATTTCTTTGCACGTTGTCATGGTTCTGTATGGCGGAATGGCTGGCGTAGTCTTGACGCCGAGAAAAGGAATTGTGACAGAGAGTATAGGCTCAAAATGTCCAACCTGTAGCCTTTCCACTTTACTCTAACCCTAATCCTGTCTCGTAGCTTAACCTGGTAGATTCTACCCCTAATTATTGGTATGAACTAAATCAGCAATTTGTATAATTCATACTTTAATAAATTTCATATATTGATTTACAAACAATAGTCATTATCATCATAGGCAGACTCGCTGGTTAGTGATCATCGGTAGGGTGCGATTTTGTGTATTGGTGACAATTCATTGATGGGAGGCGTTGTATCTTGGTAACGGATTTGTAAATGTGAGTGATTGGAGTGAAAATTCCACTCTAGCTAGCCTGTACATAAAATATAAGTACAAAAAAAGGCTTCACTTTAGCTCACCCTCAATTCTAGCTGGTACTGTCGTAAGGAATGAGATTATATGGCAGTGTATAGGGTACTAGTCTGTGTGTGAGCAACCAATCGATCTGGCTAGCTTGCTTTGCTTTTGATATATATGGCAGTTGTATAGGGTATATTCTGTGTGTGGCACCCCAATCGATCTGGCTATGCTTTGCTTTGCTTGAGATTATATGGCAGTTGTTTAGGGTACTAGTCTGTGGTGTGAGCAACCAATCGATCTGGCTATAGGCTTTGGCTTTGCTTTGAGATATCTGTGGCGTTGTATAGGGTACTAGTCTGTTGTGTGAGCAACCATCTCTGGCTATAGCTTGCTTTGCTTTGAGATATATGCAGTTGTATAGGGTACATCGTGTGTGACAACAAATCTGATCTGGCATAGCTTTGCTTTGCTTTGATTATATGCAGTTGTATAGGTACTAGTCCCTGTGTGATGAGCAACCAAGCGATCTGGTATAGATTTGCTTTGCTTTGGATTATATGGCAGTTGTATAGGGTACTAGTCTGTGTGTGAGCAACCAATCGATCTGGCTATAGCTTGCTTTGCTTTTGAGTTATATGGCAGTTGTATATGTACTATCGGTGTGTGAGTCAACCAATCGATCCTGGCTATAGCTTTGCTTGTTGCGTTGAGATTATATGGCGTTGTATAGGTACTAGTGCTGTGTGTGCGCAACCAATCGTCTGGCTATAGCTTTGCTTTTTTGGGCTTTGAGTTATATTGCAGTTGTAGAGGGTACTAGTATGTGTGTGAGCAACCAATCGATCTGGCTATAGCTTCGCCAGGGACCATACACCCTGCATGGATATGACTAGTGCTTTGCACTTAGGACCATTGCCTATTCACGGACCTTGTCTTCTGAAATTTGCCATATGTTATAAATTTCAGTTTAGGTGTAAAGGAAAAAAGAAGCATATTGAAAAAAAAAATCGCGTTATACGGCCTCATTTCTTGCTGCTGAATTTGTCTTCATCTTATACCTCTCTTTTTCTCTGTTTATTCCTCTTTGTTTATCTACATGTGTGCTCTTTTATTTCAGTTTGGTACTCATCAGAGAATAAAGTGTAGGAAGCAAGTGAAGGGCGAAATGCAATATAGAGGCATAGACTTTACGAAACACTCTTGAGGCAATGGAAGGTTAAGCCGAATTCAGGCTCGTTACTTCAGTAGAAGGTGCGACAGTAGGGCTCGCAACCCCCACCTTGAGCTATGACGGCAAAAAACGGCTGATCCAACTGACACATGTGCCCTGTACCGAAACATGCCCTCTAAGCGTCCTAACAGGTCATCAACCGCAACTGTTGGGGTACTAGCACTTACACGTAGTTCGCCTTTGCGTAATGTGCGTCACTGACCCTCACATACGTTGTATTTGCTGTTCAATGTTCATTTGAACAGGCGATAGCGGAGTGGTTGGATGTTTTAGGAGTGACTGATTTCCTGATAAACCAATTTGTTTTTATCTGGTAAGGTTTACAATACAAGGACAGGATGAGAGAGGTGCCTAAACTGGTGAAGATAAGAGAGCAGAAACACAATGTGGTTCACACTAAGGTATGGTTCGCATGTGTGAAAGCAAATGAATTAAAACAAAAGCAAAATGGTCAAATAGGCTAATTGTATTGTTACTACAGACATATGATTTTGCATAGCTACCTTCCAGAGGTGTATTGAGTCATCCCACAATGCCACTAGTTTTTGGACATTTCACATCAAAAAGGTAATGTGATCCCAAAAAATTGATTCTTAACACGATAAAAACCCGGAATGTGACACCTATTTTAGCCCACAAGGTGCTAGTAATAGCATATTTTAGCTGATCATGAAAATATTTGTGGTTCTTTTCTTACACTTCTTGAACAACTGTTACCCCTAAGTATTGATATGTGTGAGTACAGTACATTATAGGAACATTGCCAGGCATATGGGATTGTTCAAACTCCTCTGGCTACATCCATAGAGAAAAGGTTATGTGAAAAAGGTTTTTAAAGGGGTCCATGGTCCGATCGTAAATAGACATGTCCCCAGGAACCCCAGATTTTACTGGAAGTGGTCAAAATTTTGGTCTCAGAAGAAAAGAAAGTACTATTTTCTCTTACTTGAAATCTTAGGGCTTAATAAAGGATGTTGGTTTGGATGTGTGATGACAAGTACTCTTATGAAGATACAAAATCACATTTTTAGCTCTCACTTCAACGCGTTTGAAATATCGGCGAGAAACTTTACAGATGGGGTTTTTGGGTGAAGGCAATTCTATCAAGATGAAAATTTATTAGACTTAAAACGAGTCATCCCCCTTTAAATGGTAACATATCCAATAGTTGAGTTGTTAAAAAAAAATTGTTATCGTTAGCTGGGACCATTTCCCCCAAGTATTGCATGAGGCGGAAAATTGAGAATTTGATTTGACCATATTTGAAATTTATACAAAAAATATTTGACGAATTGACCATAAACAAATATCCCCAGAAATATTTTCATTTTTTTTAAAGTTCAACAAGTGTGACTTCAAACTTGGAAGATGGTTTGTGCAACTGATCCCAGAAAGATGTGTTTGTTCATAACAGACAGCCCTCCCAGGGGATCATGATGAAAGTGGGAACAGTGGAAATTTCAAGTGTGGGTAATATTAGTAAATAGTTTTATGACTTTTTGTATTCATACAATGTATCTGACAGGTGGGCATTTGAAAGATGGTATGATAATACAAGATTTAGCTGAAAGAAGTCAGAAAGTAGGCATTGGACAGAACACCACCACGGGGACCCTGCATATGTAGAACGGTGTGTGTTATTTCATAAAACTTAATGGTAGATTCAAAATTGCCAAATGAATTTACCTTCTGTGCAATTTGTGACATTCCCAGATTGATGGATGCGAAAGAGTATGGTTTCTCAATTTTAGTCCGTTCTAAGTAAAAGTTAAGTAACCGAGTCGTGGGCACGTGTGTCCAGTGGATTGAGCATTTGCCCCGCCACCCAAAGGGTTACATATTATTCACTTTCTAAGATGGGTCAGTCTGGCATGGCTCTTTATTTCTCTCAATTATACAAAATTGTTTCACATTAAGTATTTTAAGATGAAAAATATCAAATAGCATTGTTTTGTAGTTTTAGACCTGAAGTGTTTCCTTCAGATGGTATATGAGCCCACACTATGATATACTGTTTTTTGTTTTCCAGGTCTTAATTGTGGAGAACTATGCTGTATTCATGCTCACAAACAGAGTGAGAAGATAGACCGCTATTGCAGATAAGAAAACATCTTGACATAGAGTAATTAACAGGGCTCGTACGGTCCTTGAGGGGTTTTTCCTTGAAAGTACTGGAATTAAAAATACTTTTTCCAGACCTTGAAAACCATGGAAATTAACAAAATGGTCCTTGAAAGTCCTTGAAAATGCAGGCAATGTGTATGATTTTTGATTAAAATGAATATCATGGCTACAAAAAGTTAAGAATTTTAAATCCATTTGTGCACCCAACGGCAACAAGGAAATATTAAGCATCACCTGTCTCAAAAAAAATGGTACAATCAAAAACCGAATTTTTTTTTCAATATTATATCGCAATATAATAAGTCGTATTGTACATCAATTAAAGAGAAAATACAGGTTGCAGGATTTTTGTTTATTCATTGTTGTTCCATAGAGAAAATACAACTCAAGTTTACTCCGGAACACAAAAATCGAGTTTGTGCACTTTTGGTTGAGTGAATAAAAAACGGGTGAATGAATTGTTGTTAA
>JAMKCH010031103.1:0-16910 GCA_023653785.1 Ophioderma brevispina | reverse complement strand
ATAAAATACAAACACCACTGAAGTCAAGTGATGCCACAAACAAAGTAATAGGAGCTATGTGTATTAAATGATCGTGATGACCAAAGTCCTGACATGAAATGACATAAAGATGTTAAACATGAGAGAGTGTACGTAATCTTACCTGTCATTAGCGGATCATGTATCGTGTATTGAGGCCGAGCTTCATTTGGTCATTTTACTCAAAATATTAAAAAAAAATAAAGACACCAACGGAAAAACACTAGCGGAAATAAGAAATCATCTTATGTTGTATTTTTTAAGCATTTTATTTCACTGACAGGTTCTTGCAAAATTGTTACTCTATTGTTTTACAATTAAGGGTGACATGCAACGTGAAATGCGGTGTATAAAATTGCGCAATTAGTAATAATGTAGTTACTATCACACACACACACACACACACACACACACACACACACACACACACATACTGTAAATATCACAGTGCAATTTACAGCAAAATACTGTAAAAATAAAAAGAAAATTACAGGATCGTATTTCTTTCCCATCGGCGCCTCAAAAATCCGGATGGCGCGGAAAAAAAAAAAAAAAAAAAAAAAAAAAAAAAAAAAAAAAAAAAAAAAAAAAAAAAAAAAAAAAAAAAAAAAAAAAAAAAAAAAAAAAAAAAAAAAAAAAAAAAAAAAAAAAAAAAAAAAAAAAAAAAAAAAAAAAAATACCGCCTATCCTCTTCCAATATCAGCCCCGGATATCAGCTATGTATTGTGTAAAAGGGGTGTTTCATTTGGCCATAATTACTAAGAATATCATAGAATAAAATACAATAGATAAAAACAGCAGCAGTGGTAAAAAGTAAAATCACCTCAAAGTTGTAATTTTAGGCATTAGGCCATGTTCTTGATTTTTGCAACATGACTGCGAAACCAGACCCCTACTCTCTTAAATGGAAAGATTGATGTGAGGGAAAAGTCCAAATTAAGATTGAGAAATCAGTCTTAAAAGCTCTTAAAGATCGAAAATTCAAACCAAATTCCATTGA
The DNA here is from genome assembly GCA_023653785.1 of Ophioderma brevispina. Classification (NCBI taxonomy): domain Eukaryota; kingdom Metazoa; phylum Echinodermata; class Ophiuroidea; order Amphilepidida; family Ophiodermatidae; genus Ophioderma; species Ophioderma brevispina. Next base: position 15,892 of record JAMKCH010031103.1, on the reverse strand, counting down.
ATTTTCAATCGAATTTTAGATGTTTCCCTCAATTCAATCTTTTAGATTGATTTTTCAATCTTTGGTTTTAAGAGAGTACGCAGGGGGAAAATTCCACAAAAGGGCCGAAAAGGTCCACTTATTGCTTGATTTGTGATGAAGAGGTCCAAAATTGAGAGAAATTTTGACAAGAAAGCCCATAAAAAAAAAAAAAAAAAAAAAAAAAAAAAAAAAAAAAAAAAAAAAAAAAAAAAAAAAAAAAAAAAAAAAAAAAAAAAAAAAAAAAAAAAAAAAAAAAAAAAAAAAAAAAAAAAAAAAAAAAAAAAAAAAAAAAAAAAAAAAAAAAAAAAAAAAAAAAAAAAAAAAAAAAAAAAAAAAAAAAAAAAAAAAAAAAAAAAAAAAAAAAAAAAAAAAAGTTTGAATCATTGCATGCAGCACACACTGTTAAAAATGTTCCTCATTTTACCAGACTTTACCTTTTAAATTACGGTAAACGCCAATTATTCAATAATCTTCACGATTTAGGACCTCTAACTAACATAAAATTCCAATTTTGGAGCAGAGAAAAATGTAAATAAACAGTGGCTAAAAATAGTACTACACATTGGAAAAAAAGGTAGTATGTTATACGTGACCGTTACCGGTATTATATTTTCGGAATATCGTTTTTTGAAACTTACTTGTTTTGATGTAAGAATACGAACTATGAAATCGTTTGTACCAATAAAAAGGTGTTAAAAAACGTCGTAAGTAACGTCATTAACTCACATATGTAATTTTAGTATCTGCTATCAGTAAAAGTAAAGTATTGTAGAGGATAAGATTAGGACTTGTAATCTTAAGGCCCTGAGTTCGAATCTATGTAAGGTAATGTTATAAAGTTTATTCATATGATATTAAAGTTAATTGGTGACATTATCATATAAAACAAAGTGAAAAATAAATGGTTTTGGATCTTCACTGTTTTCACTTTGTTTTATGCCTTTTTTCTCCAAATATTGCCTGAAATATAATTTTTTTACAAGCACATGGTAACGTAAATACAAACGTTTGTATGATGACATAGTTACAACGTGAAACCTTGGTCAGAGGATTGTTAATAACGTTTAATTGTAAATTGTTTTTTTGTTTAAACAAAAGTCCAAAAACACCCAATAAACGTCGAAGCTGCGATTTTACGCCGTTATTTTACGTTTCCACTGCAATGATTTTTATTTTAGGCTCCAGTTATTTTACGTTCTGGCATGTAGGAGTCCCAGCGCCAGTCACATGCCGTTTTTTTTACAAGTTTTATTTTTTAACAGTGCAGGGCCACGTAGCCAGTTACATCTGTAGGCAGCATATTACAAACTATTATTACCGTGCCCAGGACATATTATGCTGGTATGGCTTACAATCTAAACGATGGTGGTTTGGAGCAAAGGTACCTATTGGTTTTGGAGATGTTTTGGGACAAAATAGGATCATACGCAAGCTAGGGAATCTAGAAATCGATCAGTTGAGTTTATATTTATGAACGGAATTCCTCAACGACAATATCAAAGGACTGAAACTAGATAAAAATCGGTCAATGGATATTGCCATTGCTTTTGATTAGGATTAATGTAAATACTGGACAGGTACCTATGTAAAAGTGACGTGTTACAAAATGTATTTTGCCATTTAAGAAAGCCAAGGAATCAGACTTTAACATAAGCTTGTTTATCTGGTGAGTTAGTCACGCAAAATTATAGCTGAGGAATCACTAGTGGGTACAAAACCCTATACCCGAAAATGTGCTTCTTGCATGCTATCTCACACTTGCACGGAAGATGCCCTGCAATAGTTGTAAATTTATTGTGGTTCGGAGGGGCAAAAACGCGGTCAGGGAAAAGTCAGCCCGACCACTGAAAAAATCGCCCCGATTGAGGGTTAGCGTCCAACGGCTGCTTTTGCCAAAGTTCCCATTTTTGCCGCAATTTCTTCAAGGGGGTACTCTGCCCACCCGCATTTCCCCACTAATTGACTAAGGCCTTAGTGGCCACTTTCTCCGACCCCAGCTATGCAACTGATTGGTCTTTGGGCGTGGGAAGTGCTTTGGCTGGCCCATGTTGGCAGTAAATTCCTCCTGGCTCTTAAGCTAATGTTTGGGGGCATCTTGATAGCTTCCTGACTTAACACTTACGCAAATAAAGGTAAAAAAGTTAGATTTCCGCCTCGTGCCGTGTGCCTTTTGGACAGCGACAAGCACCTCGGCCAACGGAATGGCTTGGAGACATCTTGTCTGTCGCTGAATGTTTTGCATGAATGTTGGAATATTGCTCCCCCGTTTATTGCCCGCCCCACTCAACATCAGCTCGGCGTCATTTTGCTTCAGTACGTCACCTGTCTTCACTAGCTCATGGTGAGAAAAGGTGCCTAATCTTGACAGTCGCGTGAATTAACACATGTGAGGCATATAAAGACCAATAATGGAGAAGGCTTGAGAATATTGTATGTCTCGGAAATTACTGCGGTAATTGGAGAGTGAATCAACCCGTTTAGTGACCGCTCCATTCAAATCAGCTAGCCGTTGCCCGAGCAACAGCGGGGCAACCGCTAGTGATTGTAATTGGCAAGTCACCAATGTCCACTCGTGCACGTGTAAACTTGGGACGAGCGAAAATGGGTGGTTGTGCACTTGTGTAACGGTAATATTATAGAGCACTATGCTAAGGAGGAATTTCAACATTTTTAAAAAAGTAAAAGTTATACAGTTTAGTTAAAATTTATTAAAACATCCTATTCAGCAGTGATAGAGGTGTTTTTTCTTCTAATAGTGCTTTTAAAAGTGTAATTTTGTTATTTGGATCGGAGAAATGAAAGTGATTTTCTCCCCCATTGTGGAATTTGTCCCTCTCAAATGGTCCAAAATTCTGCAACATTTTATATTTGGTAGCAATTTTGTTCCTTAAATGCAATAATTTTTTGATTTTTATTTAAATTTTTCTTCTTTTTCGGTTTTTTTGTTTTTTTTAATATACATTTCTGAACATGGGTATAACCTGCCACAAAACCTGATTCATTAACGATTGCCGTGCAATTCCTTTTAAGGAATTTTTATTAAGACTCCCTTCATGTTTGTGTCGTCTGCAAGAATCTGCCGAAGTCACATAGGGATTACTCTGGTCGTATGTATATCTGTGGTCAAATGTTAACCCTTAATATATTGTAGCATATGAGTTCCGTAAGTGCTACGGTGACTGTAACTTTGGTGGAAAGGAGGGGGCGTGGTGGGGTAAACCCTTAATTTATTGCAGGGGTGTCCCAACTTTTGACGCGGGGCCCGCAATTGGTTAACCATTACTATTGCTGGCCGCGAGCAGTTATGGGGACTCAAGTTTGGTTTGTAACGTTGAAGTAACGACCCATATCATACCAGTTTTTGCCGAAAAGGGGACGCCATAGCTACACCAGAGGTGCACAGTTTGGGTAAAATTTAACACAATTTTTTCATTTTTCCCCAAAACCTTTTTGCACATTTAGAAAATGTTCGGCTTCAGTTTGAGAAAATTGGACTATTTCCCACACTTTTAGAAAATTTTGGTTTCAGATTAATGAATTGGACTAATTTTTCAACATATTTAGAGAAGTTCGGTTTCAGATTGAGGAAATTGAACTAATTTAAATGACATTTTTTTTCTAATTTAAAACTATAAAAATAATTCAAATGACATTATTTTTTTTGGGAAGTTACCTCGCGGGCCGCATGTGAGCTCTCTAGCGGGCCGGCAAAATTGGCCCCGCGGGCGCAGGTTGGAACACCCTGATATCTTGAATGCTGTAGAGTTCATAAGGGATACGATGAGGTAACTTGGTGGAAAGGAGCCTGGGGGTGGGTTGGGGCGTGACATGTTTAGTGACCTCATGTGACCTGGGTGACCTCATGTGACCTCATGTTGGCCCCATTCACAACGCGACGGACAGACGACAATTGCAGTCCAGGGCACCGCGATTGTTATTTTTTCTTTTTAACATATCAGTCAAACTTTAGTAAACACGATTGACATGCTTCCTACAGGATTGCTATCAAGAAACACTTTCAAACGGGTTTGTGATCATTAGAGGCAGCAGCGGGACTCATTTCCCAAGGGATGGGCCTCAATTTGCTAACATAAAATGGTTCTGTTTACCATAAGTGCGTCTTAATCATTTTCACGTGAGGCTTATGTATATAAAGCTTTCAACCATGGCAAAAATATCAATTTTGAAACTATTAAGGCCGCCATATTTGTTCAAAGGTGCGAGTGTCTCTTTAGGGAGCACAGTACAAATCCCTCCGCCGCGAAGAGTGCAACACCGCTATTAGTTCCTATAAAAAACAGAATTTGAGCGTAATTTGTGTAGTTTATGTGGCGGGTATTTGTCCTAGTTAGTATGCTTTTAGTGGAATCATGTGCGTAGTCATTCATATTTAACTTATATTTAAAAAAGGATGAGGGAAAGGGAAGCGTCTTGGCGGTATGATACACGGCGACATATAGTTGAACCGCCGTGATGAAACACCGATTTTGCGGGATCAGGGAGCTAGAAAAAAGGATGTAAGTTTCAAATCTAATTTGCAACAAAAACTGACATTGTCGATCTAGGTTCAAAAGAAGATATTTTAAAGAGAATGACTTCACAAATTCTATCCTGCCAAATTATGCTCTAGGAAGCGGCAAAGATATGACGGATACAACGAGAGCGCATAAAGCAGTGTTTCAATAGGCGACCATTTTGTACTGTGCCCCCTTATAATGCCCGCTTTGTTGAGACCGTTTTGCTTTCTACGCGGTCACTTTCAACGCGTTTTGAGAGAGAGGAGCGCAAATGGCGACTGGGAACCAAAACGCATGTTCCGCGAGAGCTGTGCGATCTGCAATTTTCCTCCTCACAAGCACCATTTTTGGCGCTCATTTAAGCTGTTTTAAGTCTGAAAGTTTTTCAAATTGAATAATTTATTAAAAGTAAAGCCCAAGAGTTATGAGAGATTTAACATATCATGAACTTGTATTTTGTTGAAGTTTGTTCTTTTGTATTGAGGAAATCCCGACTTTTCTCATAAAAAAACACCAAAAAACATACCGGGGTCATTTTAAGTTAGGCCTATTTGGCACCCCTCCCCGCGGCGGTGGGGGGGGGGGAGGGGGTAAAACCCATGTTCAAAATGATTTCAGCTAACATTTTAAGTAAAAATGATCCCGGTCTATATCACGCAGTAGGGTCCCATCGCACTCACCCCCCCCCCCCCCCCCGTGAATTTATCTTGCATTTTTTACGGCTCCAAGTAGGCCTATATAGATTATACGTTAAATACTCTTTTTGAGGCTTGATTTATTTAAATTATATAATAAAATCACAGCAAACAAATTGATGAAAAAATTTTGCTACGGGAATAAAAAATTCACAAAAAGTGTTAAATCAACTAGTTTTCTTAATGAGAGCTGTAATCGGTGATTCTGTCATGTGAGGGAACTCTGATGTGCATACTTAGATTGTGTAAAAGTGTAAACAATGGAGAAAAATCGGAAAGGGTCCCCGCACTGAAATGCTATATCTAAAAAAAGATTCTTTTAATAGACGCCAAATTTGGTAGATAAAACTCAAATATGTTAGCATAATTTATTTGAGATCCTTTTGTGATTGCTGAACAATCAAGTGCTTATTAAGGGAGCACAGTACAAATCCCTCCGCCGCGAAAATTGCAACACCGCATAGTTTCTATAAAACCTTAGAAGAATTTGAGCGTAATTGGTGTATGTTTTGTGGCGGGTATTGTCCTAGAGCTATGCTTTTAGTGTCATTAATGTGCGTATTCATTCATAATTTAAACTTTATATTAAAAAATGGTGAGAAAGCGTCTTGGCGTATGATACGGGTCGATAAGTGAACCGCCGTGAAACACCGATTTTGCGGGGCTCAGGAGCTAGAAAAAACAGGATGTAACTTTCAAATCTAATTTGCAAAAAACTGACTTTGTAGATCTAGTTCAAAAGAAGATATTAAAGAGCATGAATTCAAAATTCTCTCCTGCAATTCATTGCTCTAGGTACGGCAGGGGCAAAGATAAAAGATATGACGGAGACAAGAGAGCGCATAAAGCGTGTGTTTCAATAGCACGACCATTTGGTACATGTGCCCCCTTAAAGTTGCAACAATTGATTTTAGGCATCCTAATTTTCGCCAAATGTAGTGGTTCAATAGATTATTTACCCTAATTAGATCTCTGACCTTTTATTTTTTTTTTTTTGCTTTTTACAGAATGTCTTAAAAGTGAAAAACCAAAATGTGATCAAGTATGCTTTGCCTTTCAATATAACAGACTATGAGATGCCCCTATTGCTCCTGTCGGAAATTAAATTTACAATTTTTTTGAACCAAAGAACTAATTCTCAGAGCAAATTCCGTTCATAATGGTATATTTTTGATGGAAAGCGTACATATAAATTTCACATTTTAGGAACGCCAGTTAGCCTATGTTCACATTTTAATTCAAGTATTCTCTTCTGGTGTTGGTTTGATTCAGGGTCATTGCAAAGGCGCGTTCACTCGCTGAATTTACAGATCATGTCGCACACCCCTTGATGCAGGCCAGCCTGCTGGCCAGGCCAGGGGGGGGGGGGCGGCCAAGATAGCCGTTTCCCTAGGTTTAGCACGTAATCACTAAACTTGACAATCTTCTAAAGTCGAACATATGTTTGATATCAATTTTTCCACTCAAAAATCCTTGGAGTTGAAGAATCAACTCCAGTCTAAGTATTTTTTTGGTATGAATAAGGTACAACGGATCCATTTTGAACGAGTCTCGCTTGACCTCATGTTCAATCGCATGTCACCGTTACTTATAGCTGCGGACCATGTACCAGGCCCATTACCTATTAGCCCCCATGGTACCCTATGCACAACCGTAGAATGATTCGTTGACCTGCATGTACCAATCCTCTCATGTGGGGTCTTTAAAAACGATTTGATGATATTTTGCAGCACACTTAGGCACCACCGACTAAAGCAATGCCATTTAAACGGTCGCGGCTCCGTCCGGGAATTCCCACTCTCCACTCACTAATCTATTTATAAACGCACACCTGACTTCAAATTCCTGTCACTGTTCAGGCTCGTCCATGACTGTTCGGCAGTTTTTGCGCTATACTGAAGCTTGCCGCCACCGCCTGGGCCAGGCCAGTCATTTCGTACGCCCTCTGTAGGCAATACGCCCTCAATTAAACACCCAAACTTTATAGTACAACACGGGTTATCGATATTGACTTCCGTTCAGCATTTTCCACTTCAGTCCAGCGTGGTTGTGTTGGGTATTTTCCATGACGTAAATAAATTTTCGTTTTAAACTCGAGCGTACAACGGTGTGCGAATAAGGCGAGGATTCCTGTTATTCGTACAACGGTTGTGCGAATTAGCACAGATATCCCCTGTTACTCGTACAACGGTTGTGCGAAGAAGCGCGATTTGTTTTTATATTCGCACACTGTTTTGGTAACGAATAAGTGAGGGTTCCTGGTTATTTGCACACAAGAACTTCTGAAAAAGGAGGAAACTGTTTCAATGATTTAGTGGTCCTCACATACAGAAGAGATTGATACGATTAGAAGTTTATTTTTTTTAAACAAATAGGCCTATAAGAAACATTTGTTCTAAAAAGTAATATGAATATATGGATGTTGCAGGTATCATAGTATATGACAAGCAAAATAAAAACAAACCCTTTAAATTGAAAGAAAAATCTGTCCAAAAGTTTGAAAGTTAAAAAATAACAGCAAACTTCCATTCCAAGTTGTTTTTATCAGCATAAAAGCTTGAATCAAAGAAAAATGATTTTGCGCTTACCCCTATATCTATTCACCATTAGGGGAATATGGGGTTGAGGGGCTAAATTGGGAACTTGATTTAATGGGCCTCAACACTAAAAAGAATTTAAATAATTTAATTTTTTTAGTGTGAAACCCCTTAAATCAGTTCTCATGGGCTAGTGGAATTTTCTAGTGCAGTAAGTAGTGCCTATGCTATTCTTTAAGTTAACTGTGTATCCCATCATTCTACATTGTTTTTTTAGAATTTACTTTGGAATATCGCAATTTTGTCTAGAAACACTCTTTTTTTATGAATCTATTACAATAGTAAGCACTTGAATTTTCAATTATAATTGTGGAAATTAGAGGTCAACAGCTTAATTACTTTTTGAGATTAGGCCTAATTTTTAAAGTGTATAAAACAAATATCGCCCTGTAGGAAACAACAAAATACATCAGAAATAACAGAGAACTGCAAGCCGTGATTTGACATTTTCGATCATACCTTTTTGAACGGAAGCTCCGATGTGTCACAAAAAGGGGGGGGCAAAACAAAGGTATTTTCTCCTTAGCTTAATTTTAGCCCCGCCGATCCTATTTCCCCTTAACAATTAACACATCAACATTTTGGTATCGTTCATAACTTCATGTCTATGCTGAAATTTCATGATGACAAATGACACAATATTAGGCCTATGGCCTTTCAAGTTTTCATCACCAACGAGCTTGAATTCAAGCTCGTTGAGTTTCACTGATATAAAAAAAAGAAACATAGGTCAAGGGAGGGGTCAAAATAGGAACAATCACCTTTAAATGTTTACAGAAGGTAGAATGTATTCCTGGGATTTCTACTACTCTTGGGCTTGTTTCAGAGGAATTGGCTAACAAATAAAAAAAAATTTAGAAAATACTGTACCACGCATCCGTTTAGCTTTTCTGATTGGTCCTACCCGCAACCCGAAGTCCCAATCGATCCCGTGGTCCGTTGTGCGAATTGCAGGAATCCTCGCCTTATTCACACACTGTGGGGCGAATAGCAGTTGTGTTTCGTGTTTTGTTGTGCAGCAGCTGTGTAAGACACAGGTGCCGGGTAAGTTGTTTTTCTTTGCGAAATTACATGAATTACGTTCAAGTAAATGCAAAACTAAATCACGATGTCGAAACTGGGGATAACATTAGACTGTCCAGCCAAATCTAGGGCGATCCTAGGTTACAGTACCATGTAAACAGCTCAGTAAGGTACTTTTTCGCAATGCAACCCCATACGAGCAAATCAGACGCATTCGGAATCTGAATGACGTTTCGTTAGGGACCCGCTTTATTTTAGGTTTCGAAGAGTGATCAGCAATTCACTGAATTCACAAGACAACTCAGATAAATTACTCACCCAAGACTTGCTAAATGTCCTTATAAAACAAATCATCTCAGTGATTGCAAAAAATGCTGTAGAAATAAACAAATATACATCACAATTTCTTTCATGTTTGCTAATGGCGCTAGTATGCCCGTGTGGTCACTGTTGTGGAACTATACAAGTATATGTGGAAGGATTTCCCCTTAATTTGTAGGCTATCTCAGTAATCATTATGATTTTATCATCTAGTATTATAAGACCTTCTGAGGTAAGTGTGTGCCTGGCCCTTGTTTTAACGAGCGAGTGATTAATTAACAATTTTTATAGCTCCGAGAAAACGGCGAAATATTTGCGAAACCTTTTTCTTCGGAGCCATTCACTGTTTACACTCATTGCACTGCCTACACGTTATTGTATACGGACGTGCTTCTACCGTGATGCGAGTAGTACGCCCAATTAAAACGTTCATACACGGTATGAAGTTCCTTTTACTAGTAAGGTACTGAGTTTTTTTATACAGAACGTTGCCATTAAATGACTTGGCCATTTTTTATGAACTCTGCGAAGTTCAACTTTGCAGAGGAGACTTATGCTTAATTTTATTTTACTCACCCTCTAGTACGTCCATGAAAGCCTGTGTATTTCATGATTTTCAGATTATGGGATGTTGATGTCAATTTTCACTACCCTATTTCGGAAAAAATCGAATTTTTCGGCCAGTTGGTTGTGCTCATATTGCGTCCAAAAGACCGTATCGTAAGATAGAAATCGCAAAGGACTCATGGGATTAGTATGCACGCCAATGGCGAACTCCGCATTCAGTGTTTGCGCAGTGATTCTATAATTTCTTGACAAGATGCTAAGCCACACCCTCTGTGGAGATATTCTAGCCAAAAGTCGTCCGGGCGCTCCTTCTTTAAACATTAAATGACTAAATGCCGTTTTTACAAAGGGGTTTTTTTTTTTTTTTTTTTAAATGTTTGTGTTAAAATTGCTTCGGAAGAGAAATCTCTAGTACCAATTCTGTTGTGTGCCCCTGTCACTCATTGCGTCACGCGATGCGATGTGTGTGGCCGTATTTCATGGACTAGGTCAGACGATGGTATTGGTAGCCAAAATACAAATTTAGCTCGTGCTTGTTTAGACAAAAAGCAAGGGTTATTTCTGAATTGTTAGGCCGATTTCAAATTCGATTATTATAGGGACCTAGCTCACTCTTCACTTTTTGGGATCGCCAACTTGTTTTTTTTTACTCGGGAGGCAACCTAAAATACTTAATACCAACATATACCGCATCAATTAGTACTTTTGTATGGGCTTGGACGGCAGCGTATGAATATGTGTTGGAAACGGATTTTGTTCATCAGTGGGTGAATTTGTTAACGGTGTACGCACCTTTAAACCTCGTCATTTATGCTTCCGGTTTCATTCGGGACTTCAATTCTGCTGGTTGGACATCGCTGTTTTCCCCCCTCCTATTTTCTGAATAAACTTTTTTTACTATCAAATTGTAAAAAACAAATGGTATGTCAGTAAGGTACGCATTGCAAGGGAATGACCTAAATGGCATGTTGAGTGATATTGCGGTATTTTGGTCTCTGGTAACCATTGCCAAAGTTGAGTTCATAAAAATACGTATGTCACTCAATACAACGAACTCGGACATGAGAATCAGCTGCTCGATAATGCCTAGTGCTAATGATAAATGGAGTCGAATGTCCTAGGGTACTATGACTAGGGCGATCCTGGAGTGGGGGTCCACGATCCTATATAGTAGGAAAACGGAGGTTTGCGCGATTTAAAACGACAAAATGCGCGGCCCGTACTTGAAATGCGCGAAAAAATGCGCGAGTTCAAAGTCAAAAAATCGCGAAAACTGCGCTTCCTTATGTTTGCCCTGATAGTCAACCAGGAACACAAAGTCTTTTGCAAAAACAATGACTCAAACTTCCAAAGTTGACATCCTATTTCTTACTTTTTTCTCGGCTGAAAAAAATTACAAGAAGCACATCACTTATACCTGTTATTTTTCCGAATTATCCGAATAAAAATATTTGAATCAGGTAGACGGCAGCGGCAGCGGGGCTGAGCTTTGCATACATCACCGAGAATAATTTACTTCCAAGCCTGGATTGGGGAATCCCGGCCCCGGATGACGTGACGCAGTGACGGGTTTTCCACTCTTGACCCTGAATGAATGTCAGATGTGGTGAAGTGTTTCATCTCTTCCGCATCCTACCGATTTCCCGTCCGGGAAATTACCTCAATACCGCGGCTAGTCCAAATTTGTTTAATTCGGAAGAAATTATCCAAGGATAAACTAATTATGAACAAAGACCCGATACCGCGAGTTGATAACTTTGATAGCATGCATCAATATATGGTTAATGCACCGAGCGCAACCATATTCATGAGCTTCAACAATGGAAAATAGGTCGGTCATCCGTGTTCAAATAAAAAAGGTAGAGGGAGGGTTTACGCAGGATTTATTAACATTTGGACTATATTTTGCACTATTGGAAGCTTTATGAGTCATCACTTTTTGCCGACGTTTGCATATAATGATTTAAAATCAGTTTGTGTTAGTTTATTGGCAATTAACATAAAAAAAGGTTGGTTTTTACAAAATTGTTGAAAATTCGCGATGGACCAAACAAAAATCGTGATAGACCCAAAAATTCGCGAGTTTTTCGGTTTTGCGCGATTCGACGCCAAAAAAACTCCTGTGACCTTACTATATAGCCTTAGTCCCAATGAAACCTAATATACAGAGAAAAACAGACGCCATTCTTTCATCGGAATGACGTTTTCGTTAGGACCACTCTATTTAGGTTGCAGAGGTGTACTTAAAAAACGTGTAGCAGCAAATTTACTGAAATTCAACAATACAACTCAGATAAAAATTACTCACCCAAGGCCAAGTTGTTGCTAAACGTCCCTTATTAATACAAATCATCAACAAGATTTGCAAAAAAGGCTTAGAAATTAAACAAAAATATTTTTTTAATATTACCAAAATCTCAAGTTGAGTAATGGCGCTAGTATTGCCGCGGTCGTCCCACTGTTGTGCCAAACATACAATGATATGTGGAAGGATCTCCCCTGAATTTGTATCTCAGAATTAATCATTATGAATTTTATGCATCTATTATGATAAAAACCTTCGAGGAAGTGTTGTGCCTTGTTTTACGAGCGGGGATTATATTAAACAATTTTTATAGCTCCGAAAACAGCGACTATTTGCGAAACGCTTTTGCTTCGGAGCCTATCATTTTACACACACTTGCACTGCTACAGGTTATTGTATACGGACGTGCTTCTACCGTGATGCCGTAGTACGCCCAATAAAAAACGTCATCACGGTAGAAAGTTCCTTTTAGATAGCCTAGGGAAGGAAAAAAAATTACTTTTCCATCAGATTTAGCCGACAGGTAAATAGCTCCATAAGCTTTCCAACCAGGTTCAAATCGTTGGACGGAGGCCAGGGATTAGATTTAGGAGGGAAATTACGGGGTAAAAATAAAGAGTGAAACATTTTTGAAAAGTGCTAAAAACAATCGATTTCGTCAAGGTTTTTGGCTCGAAAAACCTTTCTTCAGTTCATATTATCCATAAATACAGTATCATAAAAAAAAAAACCGATACATACAATGGACATGGAGGAGGTGGATCGAAAGGCCACTAAGACAGAGAGTGGGAACACCACTGATCAAATAATTGACCATAAACCCGCTGAAAGAATATTTATATTGAAAAACCAAAAAGACATACTTCATAACACATAAACTTTAACACACAAGACGAGTGCACTTTGCCCCAAAATTATATTTATAATTGCTAAACAGATTGATTTGACAAATTTTGAACTGCTGGCTGTTTTTGAGCGTTTAATGGCCAACATCAGAGCTTCCAAAGGTTGGTCCCGATTTTCTAATAGCTGAGCAGAAAAACCCTTTTTAAGTTTGGGGATATAATCATGAGCATTTCTTGTGTGGTAAATTGTGTAATTCAAGTGTTAATTAAAGTCTTTGCCGAAAGTTCTCAGGAAGTTGCATGGTGTAATGTTTGTACAATAAATACTCCTAGTTCTAATTTCTAAGTATTCAAAACATAAGTACATTAAAATGAAGAAAATAGGTGGCCCGGAGTGAACCTATAAGTGACTATTTGATTGGTCTGAGAGCCCATTTTTGAAGTTTAAATATTGAGCTAGATAAGACATACATGTTTTAACCCCATATCAAAAACAATCATTTATATATGGCAAAACACAAGTGTACAGTACAATGTATACAGTATACGGATAGGTAAAAAATGTTTTATTTATTTATAACGCCAATATTTCTTGAAATAATTTTTGAATCAGCATGAATATGGTACTTCCATGATAGATTTTCATCAATAATAACTCCAGAAATTTAGTTAGTGTTTAACCCTATCAAGAGAAACATCAGCTAGGATTATGTTAGATTCTTAGTAGATTGAATTTCACAGTTCATTAACATGGGACATAATGAGCATTATTGGTTGCCTTTGATGAAGTATATTTTGAAATTCATTGTTGTGGATTACAAGTAACATATAGTTTGTTTGACTAGCATTGATAGATCGTTGTTGCTTTGACCCAATTGCTTACCTCCTGAAGTTTCGTTATTTATTAGATCCAATTTAGTATCAATGTCACGATGAGAATAGGAGGAATCGGTGGTTGTATCGCAAACAAAATAATTCCGATACCGAAAGAACACGAAAAAATGAGTCCGTTGTGTATTGCGTACTAAACTGTATCGACGTAGCTATAAATCTGTATAGTAAAACAAGGTTAATTGTTGGAAGGAGGGCAGGGCTTGATTATTGCAATGAAGTGCCCAGCCCTCCCCTGGCAGGATTTTTGTTTAAAACTCAAGTTGTGTTACTAATCCATTAAGCATTGACTCAGTGGTCTCCGATTCGGCTCTTTCTGCATTTTTATTGTTTTGATGAAATTATAAATTTAGCAGGCTTTTCTGTTATTGTCGAAATCTGTTTTATAATCTGCATTTCCCGATTCCACACCACCATCTTGTTTCCTTAACCTTCTCTCACACAAACCATTATACACTACCGAATTCGCCCATATCATCTTTACTAACGTGGCGCAAAATGTTACTTGTGCGATATAACAGTGAATAATAGATTCTATATCGGGATATCTATGATTATTATCATATGGAAGGTTTTAAACTGGATTTCAGAAAAGAAAATGCCCATTTTTTTTTTTTGTTTTTTTTTTGTTTTTTTTTTTTTTTTTGTTTAACCCAATTTTTTTTATTTTTTAGGGGACATAACACCATGCCACAAAATCTCAAAAATTTACCCATTCCTTTTTTAATTTTAGAATGAAGATCTTCATAAGTGCATTGTCAGATTTAAAGAAAAATTCATCTTCGACCTCATTTAAAAAAGAAAGATTTACCTAACCTTGCTCTGAAGGAATCTTTGCATGAAAATGATGCTTCTTTTCTCAGTATTCATTAGTGACTGATCAATCTTCTAACTTAGTAAACGGTGATTTGCAGCCTGCCCAAACATGATGATGATGATGTAATATCCAACCAAAATTCATCTTTGGAAAAGACCAATGGGACAAAACAAATACGAAAATATGAAAACGAACCAATGAAAACTACAAAAACCCTAAAAGAGCTCAAAAAGGAAAACAGGTTGCGAGTGGAGTGAGAATATTAGGGTTTTTTCCCCCAAAAATTAATACTAATTTTTTTCCCAATAAGGTTTCAAATTTTGGTAAAAAAAAGTCACTTTTGCAAAATTGCCCCCCCCCCCCTTGATCGGGGTAAATGGGGGGGAAAGCCTTGAAAAAATCGCCCATAAAAACTCCTGTTTATGGGACCGGGTGTTAGGTTAACCAAAGGTACTAATCAAGGTCTCCAAAATGCGTTATACTTTTAATTACTTGATCGCACTTTGTAAAGGTTGTGATTGAAGGACTGCATAGAATTTGCAGCCAAACTGGCATGGAATAGGGACAAAATAAGTCATGTGAAATATCATGCACAAAGTACAGTATGCCAAGAAAACAAAACACTTTTACTTCCACAGATTTGATCAGTTGTCTCTACCAACCTTCATTGTACTACTGTTGTGGTTTGATTCGGGCAATGTTTGCCGGCACAAAATGTAAACAAAGAATAGTTAATGTTGCACACTGGTAGGCATGCGAAGCTTAGCTGTCTCATTAGCATATATGAAATGTTACATTTTTTAAATATTGGGAACCAATCAGGAAGTCAGAAAAGGACAATGGTCAAATGACATCATACCTGCAGACCAATCAGAACGTTGGAAAAAGCCAATGCAAATTAGAGCATACTTGTAAACAACAGAATGCCAGAAAAGGACCATGGCTTTTTACGTCATCAAGTCTTAGAGGGCCAACCAAGAGGATACAGGTTAGAAGAACCCCGGGCGGGGATTTATATGCATGATTTTTGTTTTCCAATCGAATTGGTAATAGATGAACACTCCTAAGTTGCATATGGGCAAGGTACCCGGGGGTCGGCTGGCCAAAGGAAAAAAGGTTGCTAGGCAAGATGGAGATGTGGACACGATGAAGCGTGCATAATTGTTAGATCTCCACCAAAAGTTATACAAGCTTACAATTTGTACAGTCACACGGCGGTCACGCGTAAGTTGTCCAGATTGGGTGTGCCAACACACCAGTCAACAACTTGCCGTGACCCCAAGTATGGCGAAT
>JAMKCH010031102.1:0-17846 GCA_023653785.1 Ophioderma brevispina | reverse complement strand
GAAAACCGGATTTAAAACTTACTACTATGTTGTGGCTAAATACCAAGTAAGAAATCAAAGTGCATAACATGTATGAATTCTCTGTGTATGATCCATGTATGGATACCTGGAAATCTTTCAAAATGCCTTTAATGAACACACAAATGAAATTAAAAAAAGAAAACCAATGCTATGGGCAGATGGTCTTTGTCAGTCGGTCAGTCAGTTGAAACTTCTTTTTTTTACCATTCATATATTAAGCCCTATCATGCCTAAAGAGTAAATTATACCAAGAGGATGATGGACAACAACCAAAATTGGATTCAGACTATTTTAATTTGCGAATAAATTAGTCAAGAAATGTTTAAAATTAAAACTAAATTATATTCTTCAGTATTGTTTACAGAACCAAAATACCTTAAGAAAAAAAATTAGGTCAGTATTTATTTGTATACAAAAAATGTTGCCAGATTTCAAGGAGATTGGATCAGCCATGCCCATAGAACAGGATTTTCTTTTTCTTCATTGGCTAATTGTACATACTTTAAGATATGCTTGCAATAGTTTATTCTGTGCTGCCTGCAGTGCTGTTTTCAGTGGTTCTACTAGTTCCAGAGCATGTTTCAGATAAATGACATTGGTAATTTTCTGTTCAGCTATCCTGATGGTTTCTTGTTTTGGAATCTGTACACACAATGAAAGCAGGTGGTCCACATCCAGAAACCTTCCCAAAACTAGAAAGACAAATATTAATGATAATAAGTTTTTCACATGAGTTGCATTATTTTACAATATTGCAAGATTTTTAAAGGGGGATGGCCCGATTTCAGGATATGAAGTTTTCATCTTGATAGATTGGCCTTCACTACAAAACCCCATCTGTAAAGTTTCGCGCCGATATTTCAATCCGTTTTGATGCGAGAGCTAAAAACATGATTTTGTAAGCCCATAGAGTACTCTGTAAAATTAATATTGGTCAACCAAAATGGGTCACATTTTCGCTCATAACTTACAAACCAAACATCCTTCGGCTCTAAGATTTCACAGGGTAAATGAGAAAATAGTAGCTTTCTTCTGATACCAAAATGTTAACCACTTCCGGTAAAATCTGGGGCTTCTGGGGACGAGGCTATTAGCGATCGGGCCATGGACCTTTAAAAAATAATAATATAATAATAATAATATAATGCTAATAATGTTAGGGGGAAATTTTCCATATTCTTGAGGCTATAATGAGTTGTACAATTTGTTGTCTAGAGTAAATCCTGTTACAGATTTATAAAATTACATTTGACATACTTGAAGACAATGGTCAAGCAGCTAATCTACTTTTTGGGCCTACCTGTATCTATGGAAGAAATTCTTAAGTATATAAGGACCATTGGCACACATGCTTAAGAACATGTGCCTTGTACTGTCTAAAACTAATGCCTTACCTGATTGCAAATTGTAGAAAAGTTCTTCTTGATCTGTTAATTCACTGACTACATCCAGACGCAGTTTGATCGTCTCATAGTCTAATTAAAATAATAATAATAAGACTTATGGAGCACAAAAAACGGGTAGTCTCATCATAGTGCTGTACAAAGCAAGACATTAGCAGGACATGTGAGAACTAAATTGAATAAGGAAATACAGGGTGTCCTAAAAAAAGTGGTGCAAGCAGATTAACTCTGATTTCTCAAAAACTGCTGAAGCTTTTTATTTCATTTTCATGGGGGATATTAATTATACTCTTTGTATATTAGTTGTGCAAATCCCATGACAATCTGCCCATACAAGCCAGAGATATAAGCGATTATTAAAGACCCTCTGTTTTTCATCCATTCCAATGGGATTTACACAGTTAGTGATTATCGGTACATCAGATAGATTTGTGGTTCAATCGTGCACATTGACTAAATGACCTGAAGGTGATATGCTACTAAATTAATGCAGTGCTGTAGCTGAACAAATATCTTACATGATATCTAATAATATTAACTTTTAAGCTGACAATACTCTTTCTAAAGGGTTACCTGTTGAAATATTAATTGTCGGGAGTAATGCATGTACATTGTACATTGAACAGGTTTTAAGAAAGCAATGGATGTTGCTGAAATGAAATTTTAGATTCAAGTCAATTGTTAAAGTAGAGAAATTAATAAATGACAGGTGTGATCCTCATAGCTTAGTACAATGCAAATGAATGGTATGTTTCTCCAATTGTGTTATTTATAAAACCTTCACAAAGATGAAAAAACCTGATGCTCGTCGGTTCTTAGATTCTTTGTGTTCTAATGGTTTCAAACAACATCTAAATTACCCTACCCATATCAGTGGTAACACATTGGGCCTCTTAATTTCCAGACCTGAGGACAATGTTGTGATTAACCATGTTGCGCATGAATCCTTGTTATCAGATCATTATCTCATTAAGTGTACAATTGCATACAAAAAGCCTCAAGTTGGTAAAAAGTATATCACTAAACGTACTTTCAAAAGTTTTGATCATGCGTCTTTTACTAATGATCTTAAGATGAAGTTATATGGTTTTCCTGAAACAATATCTGATGTTAATGCTCTTGTTAATCACTATATTGATACATGTTACTCAGTGCTTGATTGTTATACTCCTTATGTGTCAAGATCTGTTACTATTCGCAACCAGCTACCATGGTTTACTGAGGAGATCAGGACAGCTAGGAGACTGTGTAGGCAACTTGAGCGCAAGTGGAGAAAGTCTAAATCCAATCAAGATCATCTTCTGTACCTTGAGCAACTACGCCTTGTCAACAATATGATCTTACAAGCCAAGACTGATTTCCTCAAGACCAAAGTAGCTGTGGCAAGCGATAAGGATTTATACACCACTGTAAACACCTTGCTTAACAGGAATAACAAAGTTCTTCCTGTTCATGCTTCAGCTAATGATCTCTGTACTAAGTTTGCTGATGTCTTTAAAACCAAGACTCACAAGATCCGGAAAGCCTTAGATGAAGTTGATGTTTCCTCTCTGAAAATGTTTTATAATTCTGATGAAGGTCAGACAACACATCGGTTCTCTTCCTTGAAATTGCAACCTATGAGGAATTGAAACTGTTTAAGCGCCCAAAACTTCCCAACCAAAACTGTTCTTTAGACCCCTTGCCTACGTGGCAGGTCAGGGAGCGTATTGAGGTTGGTTCACCAATCATCACCCGGAATTGTCAATGCCTCATGCAATCTGGTGTCTTCACTGTGCACTCAAGGAAGCAATAGTTATGCATGTGTAAAGAAGCCTTCACTGGATTCCAATAACTTCAAAAACTACAGGACCAGTCTCAAATATTTTTTTTTTTTTTTTTTTTTTTTTTTTTTTTTTTTTTTTTTTTTCATTCCTCGCCAAGGTCTTGAAAAACCTTGTTTATAGCAGGTGGAAAGATTATTCATTAGGCCAATTTGGACGAACTA
The DNA here is from genome assembly GCA_023653785.1 of Ophioderma brevispina. NCBI lineage: Eukaryota > Metazoa > Echinodermata > Ophiuroidea > Amphilepidida > Ophiodermatidae > Ophioderma > Ophioderma brevispina. Next base: position 14,435 of record JAMKCH010031102.1, on the reverse strand, counting down.
CTCCAGTCTGCATACCGTAGTAAGCACAGCACTGAAACTGCCTTCTGAAAGTTAAGGGGGAACATTTTACAACAGTTGGATAGAAATCGTGTTGTTATTTTTGTTTGCTGGACTTAACAGCAGCGTCGACACGATAGACCATGTCACGCTTGTTCGCCGTCTTCGGGAATCATTTGGTATAACAGGTCCTCCGCTTGCCTGGTGCAGCAGATATATGGTTCATCTACGCACAGTCGTGTCAGAATTGAGGGGTCTTATTCTCAGGGATTCTTCTTGACTGTGGGTCCCAAAAAGCTCTATAATGGGACCACTTGTCTTCACTAAAATTACTCATCCACTGGTCACATCATCTCCAAATATTAATCTTACTTATCACCTATATGCCGATGAAACTCAATTATCCACTTAATGATCCAGGACACCCAATATGACCATGTTGCTGCTATCCAACGCTTAAAGTATTGTATTAACGACATTAACTCATGGATGACACTCAATAAACTCAAAACTTAACAGGGAAAAGAGAGAATTCTTAATCAGGGCTCACAACATCATCTCTCACTTATGGCCTCTGACTCCAATTGCAAATTGTGACACCCACAGTGTAAAGCCTGTCACTTCAGTTCGCAAACCTTGGTATACATTTTGATCAACCATGTTCCATGGATAAAACAAAACTACTGAACCTGTCGAAAACTCAATTAGCAACTCTAAACATTGCTCGCATTTGCCGTTATTTGGACTCTGATACATGCCATCATATTATTCGATCTCTTGTGACTTCTCGCATGGATTATGGCAATTCATTACTAACTGGTCTTAAAGAAACTCATCTTATCAAACTGCAACGTATACAAAACAAAGCTGTTCGCATTATATTTGGACTTAAACGTCGTGATCATATATCTCCTTATCTCGACAGGTTACACTGGCTCCCAGTCAAGGAAAGGATTAATTTCAAACTTCTTGTGCTCATGTATCAATGTGTTCAGCAAGAATCACGGGTTTATCTATGCAATGATATTCATCTCTACTCATCTACTCAATCTGGCGCTCGTACTCTGAGATCTTCCATGGACAGTACTAGACTTCATATTCCAAGAACACTCAGAACAATTGGTGATTGTGCTTTTCCAGTTGCTAGTCCACGTACCTGGAACACACTTCCTATATCTATCAGGGAGGCACCTACCATCAACGTTTTCAAAAAATTGTTGAAGTCATTCCTGTATCCTAATTATTAGATTTCTTTCTGGTTCATTCTCATTCACTTGTTTGGTTTTGCTCTTTTGTAATGGCACCTAGAACTTTTGGATAAGCGCCTTATAAATCCCCTTGTATGTAGTATGTTTTATGATGTATGTATGTATGAGCAACTTCAGCAAATCGTATCTGTTGTGGCATTACACATTTGGTTCCTGGACAAAAGATGACAGGCAAAAAGGTTACTGCCGAGCAAAGGACTTTCATGTCACTAAGCTACTAGTATTTTTTTGTAAAAAGAATGTGATTACATGTATGACATTTAAACACATGTGCCACTTTGTTCACAAGTTTAGATATTTATCACAAAAACTGCACAGGTAGAGATAACAAAATAGACACATGGCAAAGTTTTGATTTGTGCTGATCATAAAAATTGTTTAGAATGCGACTGTAGGCTCAATCATTGCACGTTTATTATTCCTTATGCCTATTTGCCAAATCTAAAAAACTAATATCCTGTGCATTTTGTATTTCTTTAATTGTTAATATTTAAATGGTATGCTATGAATACAGCAGTACATTCAATGTGTTGGAAATCGCTCACCCGACAGCAGAACGGACAACCCATTGGAATGGGTGAAAAACAAATGGCCTTTAATAATCGTTCATATCTCTCGTTTGCGTGGACGGATTGTCATGGAATTTGCACAATTTATACAAAATTTTTTTTTTTTTTTTTTTTTTTTTTTTTTTTTTTTTTTTTTTTTTTTTTTTTTAGTAGTTTTTGAGAAATCGGGACTTATCTGCTTGCACCACTTTTTTGGGACACCTTGTAGTAACGTAGCGGCCCCCAGGTGGGTCCGACCAGGAAATTTGGTTCAAGCTACCAGTAAACCAGGAAGGTGTGAAAAGGTAAGTCAGATAGGGATGAAGGGAAAAGAGGGAACAAGAGACTGAAAGAGTGAGAGGGAGAGAGGGAAAGCTGGTGGGAAGTACGGAAAAGATTGTGGGAAGTTTAATGTGTGATACTTGCACTACAATGCAACCCCTTTATATTTTCAAGGCATCTGTGGAAATTTTTGAGTTAACCAGGTTGCTTCCCTCATAGGAAAAAAAATTGAAATTGAAAATGATACACATCAGGAAAATTATTTGCCCAAACACTGTCCCCTGTTACGCCCCCTGCAAGCAAACTTAAACATTTTGCTATACAAAACAGTTTAAAAGTTTGAAAAGAGCATGCTCAGATATGCATGTACAATAGTTCATATCAAAATCTTAGTTTTGTCAAGGTATTTAATACATCAGAGCAAAGGACTATCCCCCTACTCGCACATCATCAATAATTAAACTACTGCAGCTCACATTTTTAAGGCCCTACTCCTTAAGATTAACATGCTTTAATCATCATCAAATCTAACATCATTTAACCCATAACATTACCATTGGGTGGTTGAAGAATATTTGCCCTCATGAGACGTGCTGCAATCCGTACACTGATATGTTTCTATATTTAAAACTAGAATTGGCAAAAAAAAAACCAGCAAAGGTAATAATCTACAACGTCCACTTCATAGGGGTTTGCTTTAGTTAACAAAACAGGCAATTGAGCAAACAACAAGGGGACATTTGCTTTCCTGAATTCTTCCCGCCAACAAAAATATGAAATAAAGTATTTCGAATTGAATTCCTGTTACACTCTTGGCCATAATTGCCGTTACATGATGCACATGCGTGTGCGTCTCTCATTGCGTGTACCATGCCTTGTGCAATGAGAAGCTGCGCCGTTTTGGCGGACATTCAGCTCCTTGTTTAACATGTTACAGATTAATTTCAGGCGACTAGAGCACAGAAATGCCACCAGAAAGGATCTACCATCCTACTGTGCCCATACACACTCTGTCTACTCACTACACTTTTCAAGATAGTAAACTAATTTGTCCACCTCATGCCAGCTTTTACCACCACTGGTCAACAATTTGTGTCTCTTCTCTATCCATCATTAATCATGTAAACCTATAAAGCCTCAATTGAAAAGGACATAATGCTTTTTGAGTTTCAAATAATAAATTTTTCAATAATATTATTTTGCAAAAAAAATGTTTTAAAAAAATACACAAAGGCGATATATCAAATAATCAACCTACCTCCACCCACTGTCTTGGTATAGTTCAGGACACCAAACAAGGTGTGTTCACTTTTCACATCTTTAAGATTTTGCACAAGTTCAAGATTCCTTGCAGTTGTGGCATCTGCTTAAAACAAAACAATACAATTAAACTGTTTAAAAACTAAAGGTTCCTGTGTGAAAGAATTAACTTTTTTTACCTCATTCTCAAAATAGTTAATTTTCCAAATATGCCCAACTTAAAATTTTTTTTTTTTTTTTTTTTTCATGTCAAAATCTTAGTTTTCAAGTATTTAATAATACATCAGAGCAAAGGACTATCGTACTCGCACATCATCAATAATTAAACTACTGCAGCTCACATTTTTAAGGCCCTACTCCTTAAGATTAACATGCTTTAATCATCAAAGTCTAACATAATTTACCATTAACTTACCATTGGGTGGTTGAAGAATATTTGCCCTCATGAGACGTGCTGCAATAAGTACAATGATATGATTTCTATATTTAAAAATAGAGATTGGCACAAAGCAAGGTATAATCTACAATGTCCACTTCATAGGGGTTTGCTTTAGTTAACAAAACAGGCAATTGAAGCAAACAGACAAGGGGACATGTGCTTTCCTGAAGTTCTTCCCCAAACAAAAATATGAAATAAAGTATTTCAATTGAATTCCTGTTACACTCTTGGCCATAATTGCCGTTACATGGCACATGCGTGTGCATCTCTCATTGCGTGTACCATGCCCTTGTGCAATGAGAAGCTGCGCCGTTTTGGCGGACATGCAAGCGTACTTGTTAACATGTTACAGGAATTATGTCAGCGACTATAGCACAGAAATGCCACCAGAAAGCATCTACTATGCCCATACACACTCTGTCCACTCACTACACTGTCCCCCTCATGCCAGCTTTTACCACCACTGGTCAACAATTTGTGTCTCTTCTCTATCTATCATTAATCATGTAAACCTATAATGCCTCAATTGAAAAGGACATAATGCTTTTTGAGTTTCAAATAATAATTTTTTCAATAATATTATTTTGAAAAAAAAAGTAAACAAAGGCGATATATCAAATAATCAACCTACCTCCACCCACTGTCTTGGTATAGTTCAGGACACCAAACAAGGTGTGTTCACTTTTCACATCTTTAAGATTTTGCACAAGTTCAAGATTCCTTGCAGTTGTGGCATCTGCTTAAAACAAAACAATACAATTAAACTGTTTAAAAACTAAAGGTTCCTGTGTGAAAGAATTAACTTTTTTTACCTCATTCTCAAAATAGTTAATTTCCAAATATGCCCAACTTAAAAGAAAGAAAGGCCTTCAAAATTGATGTTTTCTTGAGGCGGGTCACATAAAACCTGTTATTGTGAGGAAAATATATAAGAATATCCGAGCTATCGTTTCAGATTTGCTGATGCTTAAAGGAAATATGTCAAGGTTTTTGTCAGCTCAAGTTTTGACTTACATTCCATAAATATAGTACATACATCCGAATTCCCGAAAAAATAATACAATTTGATGTAAATTACAAAATAGAGGCATTTTAATTTTTGCTTTTTTGACATACGAAGAAAACGGCTGGATTTTTCGCCACAACAAACGGCTTCATTGATCAAAATCGCCCAACTCGTGACATCAAAGTGATGACCAAAACATCGTGTTTACTCGAATTGTTATTGCTGACACTGTAATATTGATGGATTAATGAAAGTAATAATAAAATTAGAAAAAAAAGTTACAGACAATGACATATTTGTTTTCATTTCGTTGTGTTTAATTATTATTGAAGTGGCAACACTGCGATAGGATGGTCACAACGACATAAATTATGGATGGTCATCACTTTGACGTCACCATTTGGCCTGCGATATGGATTGTCGGAATCACATTTTCGAGTAAGCTATTGGGCGGGAATTAAAAGGGCAAAATACTCAACAAATGTGGACAATTTTCAACTTATTTGATTTAATGTAATCTATGTTACTTAAGCTTTCCATCCATACCAATTTTCCAAATATTCAGAATCATGACATATTTCCTTTAATTTGATCATTAGCAAGGTTTTGTGTTGCTGAGCTGAAGCAGCACAGGCTAGGTAGGTCTATGCTGTACACTTCATATCACATATCCACAATTTTTTGGCAAGCCGTCACTTGAAATAGACTGAAACAAGTTAACACCACTCCATTTGCTATAATTCTTACAGAAGAAAACGGTTAGGGCAAAGAGTTTTCACCATATATTCATAAAGAGTTACTTCATTTATAGGCCACCGGACAGATCCCATATTGTTTAAAAAGGTGACGCACCCCTGTGAAGTACATAATTTTTGCGAAATAATTTCTTTAAAATTATAAAAATCAGTTCTGCGGGTGTTCTCACCTCTTGTATTGGGCACGTTTTCTCGAAAATTAATTTTAATTGCCCAATTTCTTGTGAAATCTATCACATATAAAACTTGGTATCAATATTTGCTTACTTCCGCGATTATAATATAATCGTAGTGTTAGTACGAACGTTGATCTCTAAAACTGCGGCTAAAAGTGCACAATCCCTGAGTACGAGCCTGATCAGCTGTTGTGATCGCGTAAACACACTGTGTCAATGTAATCATGGCGTCTCCTGTACCCCGCAAAAAGGTCGTGGAAAGTGCATTATGTACTTAATTCCTGATGTGAGGGTGAAATAAAGCCCATCAACAGATAGATAAAACAAAGAATGCACGAAGAACGATGATTTTTGTGCTGACTATAATATAGGCCGCCGATCGGAGAAGATCTCCACATGTTGCTATTGAAGATGAAGAAATATCTTACTTATAATGCTTAGCCTGCAGAGTTTAATACCTTGTCAACGAATACACGATTTGCCAGTATTGTTTGTGAATGCATTGCCACCTGTTTTTGTGTCGTGCCTTATCATTTATTATATTGTCACGACCATGTCAGTTGGTTTATCGCATATGCTAAGTCCATCTATAGCAAGTACCATCGTCAACCCACAAACCATCATTCCTGTCTGTCATACTCTACTGTAGTCAACGTGTTACCATTTTAACGCATGCATGGCTTGGTCCCTGGCCATGAAGTACTTCCTTATTTTCAGGATAATTCAGAACTTGTGCTCCTTATGTATTTTACTATAAAGGTAATACCATTTGTTTTAACTTTAAAGCCTCTGCAGCGTATCATTATCACTTGGGCGACAACTTGACTTTGTGAATGTTTGAGTGGAGGGACAATGTTATCATAGGGGTCACATCGACTTGTGACTATTTTTGGGGGGGCCCAATGAATTACTGACTTCTTTTTCTTTATTAAGGTGGTGACCAATCGAACAAACCTTTTCTCTACCATTTTTCCATCCCTTGAGATTGGTATGTATCAGAAGCTTAAAAAAATTCACAAACACATATTTTTTTCTCAGTCCATTTTAATACCCCCAGTAAAATTTATAGGGGATTAAGGTGGAAATATTTCCTAAACAAACGTTCAAATGTCGACCCTTGCATGGTCCGATTTTCCATATCATATTTAATATCTTCCTCACATAGAAATGTCTCCCCAAACATCTTATTAAAATTTTGAATTATAAATTGCTTTGGGTAACAAAAGGTGCTAAAATTAAAATTGTCCCATTGACTGCATGTTCATTACTGTTGGTCGACCACATTTGAGACTTTTTTTTTTTTCATAACTACATGGAATATTTTCTTTGACTTAAATTTACTCATGTAATTTGAAAAATCATGAACCCTTTGTTCTGATCCAAAAATAATAGATTTAATAGGGGGGTGTCCCCCGCCCATCTGCTCATAGTCGCTTCTTTCTTCCTCCCTGCCTTCCAGCCCCCAAATGAAATGACCTTTGTACAGTGTCTATAGAGAAGGACCAAATGTGTGTGGATTCTTAAATTATATCTCACCCACCCCTTCATTACCCACCCCACTCTGACCCCACCACCCCAACCCAACCCAAAGGCACAGAAATCAACCCCTCATGAATTTATCCCCTCTTACGTCACAAATAAGCTGCAAGTTTTCTTAACCCTAACGCGCCGAGATTCAATGAGAGCCAACGAAAAACGTGGTACCGGTCGGAAAATGTTTCTCATTGCATCTCGGCGTCAACAACTATTTTTTGTCGCGCAATGACTCTCATTGGCCCTCATTGCATCTGGCGGCTTTAACCGGAAAATGAACGCGATGTTCCTCGTTGCTTGGGGCGTCATTCCCGGGAAATGATTCAATGCTTATGCATTCACTGCATCGGACGGTTTTGCCGCCCGCGAAGGCGCAATTCTTTTCATCCGGCCTGGTGACACGTTGTAACAAATGCCCAATAGACAATTTCGATGTTCGATTGTGATAGCGCCACCATTTTCGATAAGGGTCGTATTTTTTAATTAGTGCATAAACTCATTCATGACGTAACCGGAGCATGACGTATCGTAATAACGCCACGCACGACTATGATGTAGCGTAATAGAGCCACTCACGACTTGGCGGAAATATAAGCTACAAATTTCAAATGTGAAAATATAATAAAAATAATTATTTATTTATTTATTATTTAATTTATTATTCCCTTTGTTTTTATGCATTGCAACGCGATGTTCCTCGTGCATCTGGGACGTCTTTCCAGAAAATGGCGCGATTTTTTCGTTGCATCTGGGCCGTCTTGCAGGGCAAAATGACGCGATGTTTTCGTTGCATTTGGGCGTCTGCCGGGAAAATGCGCGATTGTTTTTCGTTGCATCTGGCCGTTATTGACTTTACGCTACCTTATTCCTGTGCCGGGAAAACGAGAAAAAACGGCGAGATTGCCCAATGAAACGCAAAAATTGGCTCTCGTTGCATCTGGGCCGTTAAAATAAAAATAGATTGCCCTCGTTGCCATTTGGGCCGTTCGGCCGGCAAAACGACCCAGGGTCCAGGTTAGGGTTAATTAAAAAAAAAATGGAGGGGTCCTGAACTAAATGTTATACATTAGCTACCTCCCACATAGGGTGTATTGAGTCCATCCCCACAATGCACCCAGTTTGGGGGACATTTCACTCAATACTTAAGGTCATGTGATCCCAAACCCCGAAAACGTCATATTTCATAAAAGTCAAAGTCAGACAACCCTTGCACTCATTTAGCCTACTGCAGAAGTACTTTTATCCCGAAGTTCTTATACTTCATTCCAACACATTAACATAGGCACATTGACAATGCAATAGTTGGATTTGTTTTTTAAATACAATCCGGTCCCTTCCCCAGCATCTACAATTCCACAAGTTTTAGATTTTTTTAAACATTTACAATAGTTTGCATGTTGCTGTTTTGTTTTGAAATTCTGGCACTATGGAAAGCTTACAATCCACAACCCCTTAAACAACATCGCCACCCAGGCTCCCTTACTCAAAGATATACAAAGATACCTAAAATCTGCTCTCTTCTAAATTATTCCACTACTCGCAGAAATCCCCCATCAGCATAATTTCACCTCTATGGATTTTGAGATATTAAAATCAGACTTTTTCGTTCAAGATTTTGCTTTTAGTGTTAAAACCAATGGCGTCGTCTTAAATTGGATTCTGGTAGCCCTCCCTGCTGATGATACATGGTGCTCTGCGCCCGCTTTATGGCTCATTGTGAAGTGGTGAGAGAACAGCCTCAGGGAACAGCGTATGCTGTTAAGAGGTACAAGGCTGCTGAATTTGGATGAGTTCTACTGTCAGACAGGACGTTGGTAAGTTAGACTGAATTCCTGGAAAAACGAACAACTTGTAAAAGTGAGAACATAGTCAGGGGGCACACGTCAACTACTTCAGAAGTTGTGCCAAGTCTGATATTTGATATGGACCTTGTAGTTGATTTCAACTTGTTGTCTAATTCTCAGTGACGATTTTCATCGATTGAGGGCGCTTTTTCAAAATGGCCGCCAAAATGGTAAAAGTCGTGTATAAAGTGCTTCAGAAAAATGGATTAAGTCTGGTTTTCAATGTGGACCTTATTGATTAACCCATATTCATTTGTTTTCAACCTAATACCAAACACTCAATGACGGTTTCATCAATTGAGGGCGTTTTTTTTTTTTTCAAAATGGCGGTCAAAATGATAAAAACCTATAAAGAATAAAGTTGTCGTATTAACGTATAAAGTGCTTCAGGAAATAATTATGTTGAGTGTGATTTTAAATTATACTTATAAAGAGTTGTTTTCAGCTCCATGTCAAATTCTTAGTCACAGTTTTCAATGATAGATGGCACTTTTTCAAAATGGCGGCCAAAATCATAAGGAAAAATACTCTAACAAATAGAACAGTCATGCTTTAGGAACGCCATCTTCCTGGTAAGGTCTTCCATGTTAGGTTGATCTAGAGGTTTGAACGGGGGCTCAGCTAGGAGGTGCAGGGCCCTGTTCAAGTCCCATGCTGGGACAAGCGACTTCCTGGAAGACCTTCAAGGATTGACTTTGTTGTCTTGGCAGCATGCCTGGAACTTCCTGATGCGGACATTGTAAGTTTTTCTCGTTGAAGGATGCCTTGCCATTCCTGCCAGTGCAGCAGCCTCTTCAGAAAGGCCTGCAGCAGTGTAGGATCTGATGAAAGTCGCCATACAGTCAGGTGAAGGGTCTAAATTGTCACTAGAGGAACTTGAGTCTTGTCCAGGTTCATCAAAAGGTCTCTCCTCGTCGGGAGGTAAAACGGTTCCACCACCGTGAGAGGAAGTACTTTCGGGAACCACATTTGTCTAGGCCTGTGTGGGCTATTAGAAGCATTTTGCAACCGCTGGATCTTGAGAGCTTCTCCAGCACCCTGGGTATCATTGCTATCTGGGGAACGCATATGACGAGATCCTGTCCCAGCTGATCGTCATTGCGCCCATGGTAAACGCCATCTGGCCCACTGGTCGTTCCCAGCGACAGCAAAAAGGTTGATTAGAGGACACTCGAGTCTGTTGAAGACCACCTTGCACACTGATGGGTCGAGGTGCAATTCCACCAACAAGCCCCTGACCTTGGTCGGGGCATAGATGGTTGTTCCCCTTTTCGACAGGGTACCAGCTAGAATGTTACCTGCTCCCGGGAGATGGACTACCTCGAGCTGAATCATGTGGCGCTGGCACCATATCAGCAGCATGATTGTCTGTTGACATAGAATCAGGCTGGGGGTACCTCCCAGGGGCTCGTTCCCCAAACTCGTACGTAACCCTACTTGCGCACTAACTCATGCGTATGTCCTACATAACAGACCTTTTCACACAAGTTGGTTCACTTTGGACAAATTGGTCCACTCAGGCATGACATAGTATGCATGTAGATTTACGACTGAGTTTCGGGAACGGGAATGAAGTTGTTGCAGCGTAGGGTGATCGTCTGGTTCTTGACCATGGGAAGTAGGCGCCGTAATGCCAAGCGGACCACCCACAGCTCCAGAAGGTTGATGTGCTGCTTTACAATGGCTGGAGTCCAAGACACTGCCAATCGCCAGCCTTCCCAGTGGACTCCCCAGCCCGTCTTGGATGTGTCTATGGTGGGAGTGGGAGCGGGACAGCCCGGGGTGAATGTTGTGAGACTGCATCCACTGATGGCGTAGTGGACCTTGGGAGAGACGTCTATACCCTTCGACATCCGGTCTCTTTCGGGGCTGAACTTGGATAGAATGTGAAGTTGTATGTATCTCATACGTAGGGGCATTGGGGTAGGACAGCTGTGAGGCTGGCGATAAGGCCAAAGAGCTGTAACCACAGTTTGAGCCGTCTGCCTGGGATGTAAAACCGTTCCGCCACCGTGAGAGGGAGACTTTTGGGAACTATATCTGTGTGCTATTAGAAGCATGTTGCACCCGCTGGGTCCCGAGAGCTTCTCCAGTACCCTTGGTATCATCGCTATCGGGGGAATGCATATGCCGAGATCCTTTTCCAGCTGATCATCATTGCGTCCGCTCCCCAGGAACAGTATGTCGGGAGCTGGTTGTTCCCGGCCGCTGCAAAAGGTTGATTAAAGGCCACTGGAGTCTGTTGAAGACCACCTTGTAGACTGACAAGCCCCTAACCTTGGTCGGGGCATGGATGGTTGTACCTCTTCCCGATAGGCTACCCGCTAGAATGTTGCCTGCTCCCGGGAGGGGATGGATGGACTGCCTGGACTGCCATATCAGCAGTTTGATTGTCTGTTGACATAGTCAGGCTGCGGGTACCTCCCTGCTTGTTTATATAAGTCACTACTGTGAGGTTGTTGCAGCATAGGTGATCGTCTGGTCCTTGACCTTGGGAAGTAGGCGCCGTAATGCCAGGCGGACCACCCACAGCTCCAGAAGGTTGATGTGATGCTTTACAATGGCTGGAGTCCAAGACACTGTCAATCGCCAGCCTTCCCTGTGGGCTCCCCATCCCGTTTTGGACGTGTCTATGGTGAGCGTGGAAGCGGGACCGCCCAGGGTGAATGTTGTGAGGCTGCATTAACCATCTGAGGGTGTGGTGGACCTTTGGAGAGAAGGCTATCCCATTCGACATCCAGTCTATCTTGAGGCTGAACTTGGATGAAACGTGAAGTTGTATTATCTCGTGCGTAGGGGCATTGGGGAAGGACTTCTGTGATGCTGGCTATAAGGGCAAGAAGTCGTAACAATAGTTTGGCTGGAACCGTCTGCCTGGCGAGGAGGTTCCGTGTGCACAGTACGATGGCTGTTGTTCTCTCTGCTGTCGGGAACACCTTCCCTCTGCTGAAGTCTATGACCGAGCCCAGGAAATGCACTGTCTAGGATGGTTGGATGGCTGACTCCTCCCAGTTGATGATTAGTCATGGGAGCTGACAAGGATGCAGGTCTTCCAGATTTGAAAGGACCTGGGATGGGGCAGTGATCACCCGGTCGTCGAGGTAAATGCAGATGAACATTCCTTGTCATCGCAGAGCTTCGGCAATCACCTTGGCTATCCTTGTGAAGATCCCTGGGGTCGTGGATAGCCTGCCTGAAGCGCAGGCTCTAGAACGCGAAGATCTCACTGTTGATGTAAAAACCGAGCCATTTTCTGTCTAAAGGATGGATGGTCACGTGTAGGTATGCGTCCTGAAAGTCCAGTGTTGCGCTCCACCACCCCTGGCGTAGTTACGGGATGATGACCGCTATGGTGTCCATGTGGAAAGGTATGGGTCGAATGTAACGGTTAAGCAGCCTGGGGTTAAGTATGGGGCGCCATTTGCCCGACTTCTTCGCTGAGGAAGAATGTTGAAAAGAAAACTACCCTTCGATTGGGGACAGTTTCTAAGGCTTCTTTTAAGGCTTCACAAATCAATGTATTTTAAGCGTTTATGACCCCTTAAACCCATTAAATGGCCCTTAAACCCCTTAAAGTATATTATTAATATTTATGCACTAAGCATATAATAACAAAAGACCACTTTTAGCACCAACAAAAATCATAACATGATATGGGCATTTCCTTAGAGAGAATCTTTGAAAAATATGTCATTTGGCGGCCATTTTGAAAAAGCGCCCTGACCAGTTGACAAAAAAGACTGAGAATTAGACAACAAGTTGGAAGTTATTCCTTGTGGTGTTATTGAACACATGAAAGTGAAAAACCAAACTTGGCAAACCTTCTGAAGTAATAGCAACAGGATGACATGTGCCCCCCTGACTAACAAGTGGAATTCTTCTCAGAAAACATTACTTCATTGATTACCACTAGATTTTTCTACTTGTGAGGGGTGCGCCACTTCATGTAATTTAGAAAGGTATTTCCTCTGTGTACACGGTAGCGTATTAAGTTATTATTTTAAACAATTGTTGACAAAACCACCACACCTGACATGACCTGACCTCTGACCAAGCAAATAGACCAAATATGGAAGTCTATAGCGTAGGGTTGCATGACTAAGTCGACTATAGTCGCGACTATTGGCTATAGTCGCGACTACGACTTGTTTTGCAATAGTCGACTATTTGGTATTATTTCAGTGGATGCTATGTTACACTATCGGAAGTCATAAGCATGCACAATGAGGGAGAAAAAGTCCGTTTTTAAGCACTAAATACCGACACTTGGGATATACTGCCTATCAATTATTAAAATGCACAATGGAGTAGGGAAAATCCATGATTAGTCAAGATTTTAGCTGGTCCAATTCCCCGCATGATTTGCTTCAACACTGGGTTCACCCTGCACTGCCTTGAGCTGATTGCGAATATGCGGCTAGCTGGGAAATTCCCCAAGATAGTAAACTAACAGTTTTGAACTATACTGATCTTTTATGACTTTTCAGCTCATGACCACACGTAATTTATCACTCACCTGTAATTTATGATCGCAAATTTGCAATACCAGTTAAGATTCTAACTAATTCATTGTTTATTTAGCTTTATTTTGTATCAAATTTTGCCGCCAGGCCATGTGGACAAGCAGGCGGCCATATTGCGAGGTACTATTTTTTTTTCATGCTAAAATGACATATTTTAGCAATTAAAACACACGATGGTTTATTTGGATTTCAAATCTAGGTTTGTTATTCTTAAATGATTTTTTATAAAATAATCTGGACTTAATTACCATTGTTTATTCTTGTTTACTTGCAAATGTCAGACCCCCCTCAATTAACATATGAATGGAACAGTTGTTTACTGCTAATGTTTGGATTGATCGATTTAATTAATGGGGGTGAGGTAGTTGCTTTATTGTAAATACTCAATCGGGAAAGGACACAAAAGCACTAAACAATTGCCTAGAGAGAGCTCTCTCTGTGCTGATATGATTGACACTCTTGTGGTATATTTGGGGTCTTTTACATATAGTTTTAGAGAGGTCGAGTAGGGAATTATCGGCTGGGATCATGGATTATAGGCAACAATTTTTCCATATTTTCATCAAAATGATTGATTGATTGATTTATTTACACTTATGTAACATGGATATGGTTGTCTACCAGGACCCTTTAGGTGCGTAATTACGCAGATTCGGCACATTTTCAGCGCGGATTTGGCGCGAAAACTGCTGATTTTTGGGGCGCAGAAAAACGCGAAATTTGCGACAATCGTGCACTGAAATTAAATATGTTTTATTGTGTTGTCACTCATCAAAAGGGTGTACAATGTCCCCGACAATGTCC